>UELU01121955.1:0-13923 GCA_900490025.1 Megastigmus dorsalis
TTGATTGGTACATTCCATATTATTAATTTAATCAAATATTTATTTGACTGAAAAATATATTTTATTCTTTTAGAAAAATATTTTCTTCTAACGAAATAAATATTGTTTTGAATCAAATAAATATTTGATTAAATTAATAACATGGAATGTAACAATCAAATAAATATTTATTTGATTCTAAACAATATTTATTTCGTTAGAAGAAAATATTTTTCTAAAAGAATAAAATATAGTTTTCAGCCAAATAAATATTTGAGTAAATTAATAACATGGAATGTACGAATAAAATAAATATTTATTTGATTCTAAACAATATGTATTTCTCTTAAAAAAATATTTACTGTATTTAAAACCAATATTTTTTGAACTTGATAAAATATTTTATTGAATCAAAATTTTAAATTTATTTCATCCAAATAAATGATGTTTCAGGGAGAATTGGAAGAAATTATTTATTTGTTTCAATGAATTTTTTTTTGATTTGACCAAATTTTTTTTTCAGTGCACATCTCCATAAATTACGTGATTGTCCCTATTCTTCTTTACACTACTAGATATGGGGAGGATTAAATTAGTAACCTAATTTGTTTGAAATTAAACGGCTTTTATACATTTAAAAAACACTAAGAGCACTTAGAACCTCTTATGTGCTATATAATTAATTATTACCCACATAGTATGAAAGATTGTTGAAAGCTTTCTACAAGCTTGCATGAAAGTTTCGCAGCTTTTCAGGAAGCTTTCATGAAATCTCCGCGAAAGTTCAGAATGTCTGGGGCAAATGACTCATATGAAGATTCCTTGAAAGGTAGCAATGACCTATCAGGGAACCTTCCAGGAATGTTTCTTTAAAGTTTTCAGAAAGATAATTTAATTGTTTATGAAGGAAAACGGAATCTTTCAGCAAGCTTTCTTGAAAGAATGTAGTAACCTTCAAGAAAACTTCTAGGAAGCTTCCACGGAATCTTCTTGGAAGTTCAAAATGTCTGTGTCAAATTACTCATATGAAGATTCCTTGAAAAATAGCAGGTACCTATCAGGAAATCTTTCAGGAATGTCTCTTTAAAGTTTTCAGAAAGATAAATTAATGTTTTATGAAGGACATTTCAGAAACATTTCATATCCAGATTATTTATTTTACAAACACTAAATATTATATTATATCGCTTTTATATTAATGCTCGCAGCACGCTTCACAATTTTTCGCAATTAAATTAAACACATAAAAAAACCATTTCTTACACTGAGATTCGAACCGGCGATCTTTGGAATAAGACGCATAAACCTTAACCACTACGCTACGGAACGCTAGCGAACCAAAATTTTGATTTTGCTCATAAAGACAAATGTCTGGAATCACATTGACGCGGAATCTATTCAAGTTCAGCGCGAAAAAGAAATAATTTCTTAAACATTATTTGAAACACATTACAATTGTATATATGGTATTATCTTTTGAGAAAAAAGTAAGCATTCTATTTGAATACTTCTTTTAACCCTTTTCCAGGCCTAAGGAATTGGGCAAGGGTACAGATAAACCGTATATGATTTACGGGGTTCGAGGCATCGCTGAATTCAAATTTGCCATTAGTTTTGCAAAAGAGCTTGCGAATCTGAAAGTCAGTGAAGTTATAGAATTGGAAAACATGTTGCTTGTTAATATTACAGAAACCAAAAATAAAGTGCCAAGATCTTTTACCATTAGTAACGAATTATATGATATCGTTAAACAATAATTCAAGCTAAGCCACAATAATGTAAAATAGATAGATTTTTTTTAAAGTACACAAATGGGAAGTGCATGCAACAACTTATTGGTGTTCATAAGTTTGGTGCGATGCCAAAAGATGTAGCCTTATATTTTAATTTAAGTAATGCGCATAAGTATACAGGTCACAGTTTTAGGAGAACTCAACAACACTTTTAGTAAAAGCTGGGCTGACATAACTCAGCTCAAGAGGTATGGAGGTTGGAAATCTAGCACAGTCGCTGAAGGCTACATTGCTGACTCTTTAAATAATAAGAAAAAAATATATGAGCAAATAATTTCTGGAATTGTTTTATATCAAAAATTTTAAATGAGCCTGCAATGCCAGATACAATCAGCTCAGCACAAACATCCACATTTCAACCATTTAAAATTCCATTGCAAGAATCAAGGACTGTTTCAACGACTATATCGTATTCAGTTTATCAAGCCCCATTGCATGAAACAAATAAAAGTGTTTCAAAATCTACATATCATTCTCTTCGAATCCCATTGCAAGAGACAAAAATAAATATTTCAAAACCTGCAACTTATTCAGTTCAAGTCCCATTGCAAAATTTATCTAAACCTAAACAAAAGGAACAAGTTCTTCAAGAAGTTTTTTATGACCCAGATATTGGTATATATACACAAGATGAGAATAGAGACAAAACTTTTGTGTTCACTAATTGCAATATAACTATAGATGGTGGATCCCATACTATGATACTAAACAATTGTACCATTAGAAATGTACAGAATAAAAAATAATTAATTATAAATAATATTTTTAAGTACATTCGAAATTTATTATTTTATTTATATTAATATTACTAAGTAAATTAATAAAAATTATAATTATAAAATTTAAATATAAACAATAAATAATAATAAATTATTACTAATAATTTAAATAATACGTCACATTTATTTAATTATTTCTTATTCAATATATCATTTTAATTTTTTCATAGATTTGCTTCTAAAAAAAATCTTTTAAATACAAGCATATTTTTTGCGAATATAGCTATAAACTTCATATTAACTCATTAACTCTTTGAAGCATGGTGGTATCCCAGATTACCACCTAAATTTTTTTAGTTTCTAACAATTAATTCTCTAATTAATCGATTTCAGCAGGGTTTTTTTGTATACTTCAGGTATCTTAGTCATTCGGGAACATAAAAAAATCTAGTAAGATTTAGCACTGTTTGTTTATGTTTTATAAATAAATAAATTATAAAACATCGCCTTTTTTTAGAAAAAATGTATGCTTCAAAGGGTTAAAGATAGCTCTCCAATTAATCTCAAAATCTGAATTTTGATTTTTTTACTCACTCCATTACATATTTACCGTAGAGTAACGAATTTATAGTCACTCGTATTATAAAATAGTATACGATACTCGTCCTATAAGTGGCCTATCGGACGGCGTGACTTAATGGCCCACTTATAGGCCTTGTATCGTAATGTACTACAAGCTTAAGTCAGTAAAATCGCATTTTTTACAGCAGAATATTGATGCACGTATAATCAAGTGAAAGTTAAATTAAATTTTTTATTTTACGAGTACGTTTTGTCATGAAACGTGAACGTGATAAGATAATAACATGGATATATAAATTTATTTTATTGCTTAGTTTTTAATTCGTTATAGAAAAGGCAAACAAATTTTAAAGTTACAGTTAATTTAATTTTCAGAAAGTTAAGACCAGAAACATGAAATAATTCATTTCTTTGTAAATATTTTCTGAATATCTAAGGACTCTCATCTAATAATTGGGTACTACTTAATATTCGAAAATAAAATGCGCGAAATAAAATTTTTTACTACCTAATATTCAGAAATGCTTATGTTTGCGTTAGCAATAGAATATTATAAGCTCGTCGAGGCAGCAGGAAGAGCATGATAGGAATATAAAGAATATAAAGCTTAAGCATAGAAAAATTGTAATCGTATTTCTTAAGATCCTTATTTTTTCAATTCATTTTAATTTTAATTCATTTTAATTTGATCAGTATATTGACAAAAGAAGTTACTACAGTATGCATCCGAAGCAAGCATAAATGGTTAAATTGAAAAATGGAAGATTAAGTATAGATAAAAAACTGAATTTTAAATATTGATTTGTGTTTTGCTTCAACTCCAAAACAATGCCATCTGATTCTGACCTTGTTCAGTGTATCGTTAGAAGTAACGTGCGAATGATTCCTGCATTACCTACAGCCGCTTCTATTATCAGAGTAACATCAAGGTGCTGCGCTTTTATCGGGGACTGATGTTCATTGTTTATAATTAATCAAAATGATTGAGTAACTTCAAAATTTAAACGAATTTTGAAGTAAATAATTTTATCTATATAGTGATTCTATTAAACACTGTTAATAATTGAAATAATAATTGAAACGTTCATTTTTAATTTAAGTGTACAATTCTAAAATATATAATTATTTTCCCTCAATTCCACCAAATATTTGACGCTCTAACACGTATAATTCAAGTTTTTAAGTTATCGAATTCAGAAGAACAAAATTAACTTTTGTTTACAACAATCATTCTTTGGCGAAGATTTTACCATTTCAAATTTTTATAAAAAATGCTTTATAATAGTGATAAATCTATTTTTTTTTCCAAAAAACGATATAGAACATTTTATAAGTGTTGTTGCATAAGAATAAATAACTTTTTGCTTTAAGCCGAAAAATAGATTTTTGTAATATAATTTTCTTACTTTTATACATGTTAAGTACTTCCAATAATATTTAAATCTTTAAGATGCACTTTAAAGCGTTGTAAATTATCTATATTTTAAATAGTTATTTACCAAAATGTCTGACTTATAAAAAGTTTACAATACAAGATTAAAAGAGCTTTTATTTACATATAATTAATTTGAAATCTTATTATTTAATTATTTTTTAAATTATTATAAAATAAATTTTAATATTGAGAGTATGATTAACCTGAATTAAGAAATTAAATTTTGAAGTATATATCAGTTTCAGTCTGAAAAAAATTATATTTTTTATTTATTAAAATTTCTTGTGTCATCCTTGTGTTATTTAAAAAAAAAGTGAGTTTTAAAGATTAGGTTAATATGGCTTAATTTATTTATGAATTATGTATTACTTATGCATTAAAACTAATTTCTAAATTTGAGGAAGGTCATGCGCCAATAGTAGCGGTATGTAAGGTTAGATGCCAGTGGACAATGTAATATTTTTTAAATCGATTAAAGCTTTAAGAGAATTACTCTGTAGTTTGCAAATTATAGTATTGACAATAGGTACAATGGATTAGTAGATGAGTTTCGAGTTTAGTCAGAAAAAACGTGTACATAGATATACTGCCCATGTTAATTTGTAAACTTCAGAGGGATTTTTTAAACCCTTTCAGGAAAAAAATTTATCGTTCACTGGCATTTTAATTCCTTTACCATAAACAATGATTGCTACGAGAACCAGATATTAAATCATTATTTTATTTCAGTTTTCACGTAAAGGTGTAATCGTTATCTGGTTCTGAGTAGCACAAAAGATTGAATAGATGCGAGGCGTTTTTCCGTATCGCTTAGATGGAATATGCGCAATTCATTTTTGTTATAATTTTCACATTAATAGAAGCAAGACGAAATATAAGCAGCACCATGTATCAGACTTACATCAATTTTGTGAAGGTTCGAGTGAAAAAGTTCATGAGAGTAAGAATAGTTAATAACAATTGTTAAGCCTTTTTGATTTTAGAAACATCTATTTAATGTAATATAGCGTAACCTAATCTAGAGTTGCTTCAACTTCAAAAGACGAGTGTAAAATAGTTAATAAAATATGAACACTAAATTCTATAATTATGCAAATACTGTTTCACAATATTATCACTGGTATTGTTCTCATATATCTGTTCTCGCTTCAGGTATCTATAGAAATCATATTAACTCAAAAAAATATTAAAATCAATCAGGTTTATACTTCAAAACGATTGAATTTATATAAAGTAATTTTAATTATGATAAAAGGGTATATAAGTAACTTCTCCTAATATCACATTTTAAACTTTCATTTGCAATCACAGAGATTGCACTTTTGACTGTTTTTCCTTTAAGTTTCAACATACAAAATTTCCTCCTCATCCTTAACAGTTCATCAGTGAACTTCTTCTCGTCAACATTTCATCCACATCCCGTGCCCAGGAACAATCGTTCAATTGTAAGGCCGAAAAGCCTATAAATGTGCCGCACAGCTCTTGGTGGCGCATCATTATCCTCGCACGCGGCCGAAACGAAAAACAAACCATCGAGTGGAGTATATGTATAGAGTGTGCATCATATCGCCGTATTGCTCAGCTTCACCCAATGGGCACAATGTCAGTCCCTTAACCAAGCGCAACATGCACACACATAAAGCAAAGATGCAGAGAGCGTCGAGGCTAAAGCGAATCCGGCACACACACACGCGCACGCATATATATATATATATATATAGAGAGAGAGAGAGAGAGAGCGAGAGCAGAGGAGTAAGGATCTCGCGCGTGCGTGACGTAACATGCGCGTTAAACGATGCTCTGTTTTCTCTCTCTCTCTTCCCCAGCCCCTGCAAACGAACGAACGAATGAACGAACTACAGTGTACGAGTGAGAAAGGCACCTATATGTACACACACACATTGCACACATATATGCGAACAGGGAGAAGAAGGTATACAGCGGTATGGATAGAGAGCGAGAGAGAGAGAGAGAGAGAGAGAGAGAGAGAGAGAATGGTCGAGTAGCTCGGAGTCGGGGGTGGTAGGGATGCTGGCTTCGGGGGTTGGATGCTGCTGCCGCTGCCGCTGGTGCCGAGGCCGTCGAGTTGTGGCTCTCTCTCTCTCTCTCGCGATTCCGGGATGGTGGCGTAGGAGGAGGAAGAGGAGGAGGAGGAGGAGAAGAAGAGTAGGGGTGTCGGTGGGTGGCTGCACTGCGGAGAGAGAAAGAGAAGAGAGCGCGCCAGTTTGCGCCGGAGCCTCAGCTAGTTCGGACCTCGTGGTGCGTGGTGCGTGTGGGGCTGGTTACACATACATTCTGGTGCAGCCTGCTGCTGCTGCTGGCTCTGCGGTGACTCGCGTGCTGGTGCGGTTGTGTGTGTCTGGCGGTGCGACCTTATTATGATACCCGTAGCCCGGGACGATGACAATATTATTTTTGTGCGACCGGAACAACTGCGCGGCTACCACTGCTGCAACTCGCTTATCTCGCTGCTGCTACCGTTCTATCGCGACGATGTTGTTGTTGTTGACGCTGCTGCCGCTGCTACCGCACGACATGGTAATGGACTACTACTGCTAGACAGTGCGAGGATGATCGGTACGAGTCGTTGCAGAAGCTCGCTGTTTGAAGTTGGCGGCTATTCCACCGCACACCGGATAAGAATCATGCTGGGACTAGTCTGCCTGGCCCTCGTGCTTGGATCGGCCACAGCTGTCGACAAAATTCCTATCGGTGAGTTTTACATCCGGCGTGTGTGTGTGTGTGTGTGTGTGTGTGTGTGTGTGTGTGTGTGTGTGATTATTTGTGGCGATGGGTGCTGGTTGACGTTGAAGTTCCGTGCTAGTTATTTGCTGATGATTCGAAGTGTGGGTTTGGTTTTAGGGCGAGGAGGGTGAATAAGTGATGGGTTTGTCGTTTGAGATTTTCTGTAGGATTTATATGACGATCGAAATTTGGAATTAGCTGAACAAAGGGCATTGATATTTTTTTTATGTTGGTTTTGAAAACTGCAAAGAAGGGATATTTTTGCTCTGATTGATCACTGTTCTAGGATGTATAATAAAGTTTACTTATCTGTTGGATTGCGGGATATGGTTTTAAAAGAAGAATATACTCCCTTTTTTATGTTCATTCGTGAACTTTATTTGCGACGAATTTGAGGTTTATTACACTCAGCGTATTTGCGATGTTGTCAGTGTAACGTTAATGAAAATGTATGTTACAGCGATGTAATAGTGTACAGGTAAATGTTTCATCATTAACTATCAAGTCAAACATTTCAGTAGTACAATTTTAAATGCTTATTTGGATAAAGACTTTATTTAGTTATTCGGAATAAAGCAACGCTTTGTATATTCAAATAAAAAGTTTATCTTATCCACCACGGATTGTCATAGTTTAGGTTCGTTGTGTTTTAATTGGTGCTATAATATATTATTTGATGTCAAAATATAAAGTTTTAATTACAAATATTAAACTGAAAATGAAATTAAAAAATTTCTGGATATATATCTTTACTAAATAAAGTAATTGCACTGATGTTTTTCATAATGTTGAATAAACATCATGCGAAAGTTAAGAATTGTAAATATAATTACCTTTTAGTAATATAAAGTGACGTTCCAGAATATTAAATTGGATATAACCATTAGCATACTAAATTAATTAGGCATTGTCGTTTTGATAATGAAGCAAGATAATTGTTCTATGATGTTTAACAAAAGTCAAAGCTATGGCCTTAAAATATTACACTTTATAAGTAAAAAGTAAGCCCATTTTATCTTTTTATCCTTTATCTTACGTTTTCTAAATATTAATTATTTTATCCCTTTTTAACACGAAAGCATATAAATAATATTCCCCGCAAGTTCAGTATACAAGGCACCAATTTGTATATAATTTGTTCATTTGAGTTAGAGCATGTATTGTTACGCGAGGAAAAACGTTGAATTTTAGACGTTTTTTAATTGAAAGATTTAAAATTGTACACACATTGCGCTAATTGGAAACGAAATGAAATATGCATGCTCTAAATTAGTCGTTTTTATTTATTTAAATGAAATAAGGTTTACGAAACAGAAAAAGGGAAAATATTTTTTACACCAAAGAAATATTGTTTGGATTTTAAAGCGAAATTAAATGTGTGTATACTAAAAAATTCAATTTCTGTATCATACATAACTTTTTATTATCGAAATATCACGTTTCTACGTGCAAAATATGGTTATAGTTACGAGTTGATGCATAAAATGTGTTACAGGCAATTCAATAAAATGTTTCATCGACATTACTTTTAACGAATACTAGGGATGAAATAACGAAGAATATTCCGTTCATTAAAAAAACCTTTCCATCACTAAGGTTATTGAATAAATACTTTTTCTTGACACATAAGTATGTACTTGTCGGAAGCTTGAAATGCTATTATACTACATATTAAATCGCTTGAGAAGTTAATAGTAACATTCATCTATTATGCTTTACTCACATGACCGTAAAACTGTGCTGCATTCCGAACGGAATTTCATATAACGGAAGCCTTATGAAAATAGGGAAAGCTGTTAAATTCTTTATATTTATGGTCCTTTCATTAAAAGTATTTAAATACATATACATAAAATTGTGATAAAAGAGAAATCCAATGAACAGATACGTAGTTAAACAAAGCTTACGAGATTGTTTAAAATAGTTTATATTTGGAGACACATGAGACCAATAAATAATTTTTTAAACGTATTTGAAAATTTGTCTTGTTAAATTCAGCATGTATTAATTTATATATACATATTTCACACGGCACAAACTAAAATTAGTATTTTTTCAATTATCTGATGGCTTAAATTTATTTTACATCTGCTTGTGTCAATGTACAGTGACTTTAAACCATTAATTTTATAATTTAAATATGAAAATTATTTATTCTGAAAAGTTTTTAATTTATTTGACAGCTAATTTAATTACATTACACGAAGAGAAATCAGAAATAATACTAATAATAACCGTGGGATCCTAAAAGGTTTATACAATTTTTTAGCATATATCTATTCTAAATTGAAAAGTCCCTTTACAATTTCATGCACCACTCAACTTATTAATCGTGTAAGAATTAATTTATTTTCATTTATTTTCCCCTTTTGTGCAAAAGTAGTGGTACAACGTTGATTGGCATAGACCAAACTTATGTCATCAAAAATTTGTTTTCAAAAAATAAATCCGATTTTGACTTTAATTAACATTTGCAGCGCCAGAAATCGTTCTAATATTGTTTTATCTAGCTACTGGACTTGAAATAGCGACTCAGGAGAGCAAACATTTATTAAAAAAATACGAAATAATATACCGTTTCAAGGAGAGTCGGTGTGTTCTTCGCGCGGAAAACATAACCATGTTCCGCTGGGCAATTTTAATATTATCCCCGCTGCCGTCCATATAATTGCATACTTTGCAGTGTCGCTTCTATGTCCAAAAGATTTTCTTATTTGAAAAATCTGAAATTTTATCTAATGAAGGAATTTATGAGCAAACAAATTTAGATTGCCATAGTTTTAACAAAAAAAGTAAAACTTCTTTACTATAATTTTTATTATTTAAAAAAAAGAAAAAAAATGCTTGGATGTTTGACATCAGCCTCATATATTGAAAGCTTCTTTGACACCAATTTTCCAGCGTGAAAGTGTATTCTTCCACAATCACGGGCAGTGCTTCCAAGGGGATAAAGTAAATTATTTTCTATAAATAACAAACTAATAAAGCGCGAAACCTTTGTAGCGAAAGCAAGAGGTGCTGTAAAAAATCCAAGGAATGAAAGAGAGCGAGATAGATAAAGGGAGCGAGACAGAGAGAGAGAGAGAGAAGAGAGAGAGAGAGAGAGAGAGAGAGAGAGAGACAAAGAAAACAAAAAAAGAGGCCAGAGAGGTATAATATAACCGACGCTTTCGCGTGTGCATCGCTCCTACGTATCATCCGCGTGTCTCTCTCTTCACAATAACACGCGACGGAAGAAAGGCTGCGAAGAGTAAAGGCGAGAAAAAGATGCATCTCGGTGTGTGAGCAAAACCAAGGAGTACGAGAGAGGCAAAAAGCTCTCTTCCTCTCTCTTTCTCTCTCTTGGTGGAGTGCAGAAGAAAAGGAGCGAGACGAGGCGAGATTGAGAAAGTTTTTCATCGCTCGCCGCGTGAGATGTCGACGCGATTGCGAGTTACGCGCAAAACTTTAAGGCCGAATGGCCTCCGTTCTCCCACATGTATATATATGTACACGATATATACACATGCACATGCACGGGTATACAACAGTTTCGCGCAGAGATACAGGCGGCGATATAGACGAGGTAGGCAAGGGGGGAGGGGGAGTGGGAGAACGGAAGAGATGAAGAAAAGACAGGAGAAGGAGGAGTGAGAGGAAGAGGTGTGTGCAGAGCGCGAGTTAAAGATTTTCTCGCGGAAACACTACGCGTATGTATGTGTATGTGCCAAGGGAATTGCGCCGCACGCGACACGTTAAATGGTCCACGTTCGAAGCAAAGTGCGAGCGAGTGAGAAATGCACAACATTGCATCTTGGATGTTGGACTGGTGCGGCTCTGTGAAATTGATGGATTCTTTTGAAATTGTGCTTGTGGAACTCGTGTGGCGTTTTGATATTCCAAACTTATCAGCGGCTATACGGAATACCATTTTGTGTTGTGCATACCACGAATTACGCGATTCAGTTCGCTCTATTGTTAGGGCCATTAAAAAAGTTCTATCGGTATTGCACGAAGTCAATTGAGGACTATAGAAAAAAGTGAGAAATATGTGATTTCAATATTCATAAATCTTGTTCGTAAAATGATAATTATTCATAATCTTGTTCGTAAAATGATAATTTCATTTAAGACGACTAATAGATTGATGAATTGGATGTATAAATTTATTAAATTAAATTAATAAAATATATAATACTTTGTTGGTCAAAGTACCTAGTTATCAGAAAAGAGTAGATTAACCTACCTATTTTTTCAACTTCTTTATTAAATATCTTTTTCATATCTTCGATTACCTATTGATTTTTTGTTATAATTGATGAATTGAGATCACACTCATTAAACATGCATGTTTTTTTATTTATTTCTTAGCTATTTCTGAAAAGATAATCATTAGAACCGATGAGTTTTTTCATATTCCCCATAAGACACGTGTAAAAATGCGAATTTCCAAAAGCGTTTTTCTCACTATTTTGGTTGTCAACTTTATCATAAAACTTCGCCAGGAACTCATGTTTATTACAAAAAATAATATATTTTTATGAACAAAATTCCCTAACGATACAACCTTCTTAAGAGTGACATTTAGCTGGCATTATATATACTTTCATTCAAATGTGGCTTTGTCGTTCCTTGTTTAGTTTTCCAAAAGGTGTTAAGGGCTTGATCGATCTTCAAAGAACCAATTATATATTTCAATAGCAACTTTTATTAAATATTAAAAACAGTTGCGACGTTTCGATGGCTTAGTCGACATATACCATCCTCATCAGGCAAAAATTCATTCATTATATAATTTTAAAAACACATGATGAAGGTAATTCAAAGTATAATAGAAAATTTTTATACTTTTCTATGTTTGAAATAATGCAGGCCAGTGATAATGCAACGAAAGCTGCGTTAATGCACGTTAACGAGATTTTATATGAATAATATATGGTTATGCAATATATTAATAATTTGCTACACGCGCGATGAATGACGTAATCGGTTATGAAGCAGTTTGACAAATTTTCAATTGAAAATTATGTGGTCAAATGATTGCACGGAAACATTAAGCCGAGATACTTAAAATTTTGGCTTTAATTAATTTTCTATTATAGTATTGTTTTCCTTTAATACGCTATTAGCTTGACGCGCCTTATCCACGTCTGTTATTCATTCTTGAATTAATATCACAATATCTCCTCGCCATTAAATCATTATTATTAAAATTTCATGATAAACGTATTTATTGCTCGGGTATTAATATAAAAATTTTAAATAAATTTCAAACACACCATAAGATACAATACAATCTATGAAATCATTAATATATTTAAAAGAGTTAAAAATTCCCTCGTAAAGGATCGTATAAGCAGAAAATATCTTTGAATATTTTAAATAACACAGGACATTTCGCAACCGAAATGGCGAGGCTGGAGATTCCTAGGAGTATTATAGATATATATCAAAAGTCATATGTAGGGTCCTTTTGCGGGCGCAGAGAAATGAAAATCGGCTAACCGAAAAAATGCAATAACGCTGAGGTAATAAAAAATCAAGAAACATGCACAGAAACTGAAGGAGGGGTCGGTGCCGGTGGCGGCTGGTGTGAGAACCTGCGCGAAAAAAGCGTTAATCACACGCTCCTCACATCCTCTCGGTGCGTGTTATTCTCGAGCCCTGCTATTGCTGCTGCTATCGGTGGCGTAATTTTTCTTAGCTACTTCGTTCTAAAATCCATCTTCGCACCCATGCCTCTCTCGCTCGCTCTCACACGTTCGCATCAATGATAAGTCGCCTCTTTGACGCGACACGCGCGCGTCGCCGATGGCAAAGTCGTTAAAGAGAGAGAGAGAGAGAGAGAGGGAGAGAGAGAAAGCGAGAGAGAGGGAGAGAGAGAGCGAGAGAGAGAGAGAGAGAGCAGCTGCTCGCGGATTAACTTACGGCTACAATTTCGTCTTTAACGTCATCATATTATATAGGCGTAAGCCGTGTTGTGCATAAATAGAAAAATAATTCATAACCGAGCATGTGTGCAGTGTATCGTGAACTGGGAATATACGAGGAATGAATTATCGAGGTATGAGAAAAAGTTTGTTTCGTGGTGGGTGGAATGAAGCATTTCAAGTAGTTTGATCATTAAAACGACTTACATTGGATGAAAGAACGTGTTGTTTGTGACTCCATTAATATACTAAGTTGATTTTCATAAAAATAAGTATGTGAAAGATATTGCAGGAATTAGTTTCACCATAAAATTTTTATTTCGTCTTCTCGCAATCGTTTGTGAAATATGTCCGAGTAAGTTCTAACATCACAATTTAGGCACTTGAAACTAGGCGAGCAATTAAAGTCAAAAATGCAGATAGAACTCGAAAAAAAAGAGAACAGATAGATAAATATTAGAGATTACTTTTACATATAAAAACGAAATTTACCTCAGTTGAATAATTTCGTCATTTTCGTGTTACCTAACAATCAATTAGTATTTTAAATTACCACAACTTATTACAGTTCGTCAAAGACTGCGGTCCACAAGAGAAAAAGAGAGAGAGATAGATAGATAGATAGATATTTGTTTATTTGTAAATATTTACAAAAAGTATAACATATATAATTACACATATTTTCCTTTAAAATTACAATAAAATTACAGCAAGTCGAGATTATTATTGCATTTACTATGATATCACAGATTTGCTTACTC
>UELU01121960.1:0-13675 GCA_900490025.1 Megastigmus dorsalis
GTCCAGGAGCACTAGCAGGGGTGTTGCACAAGAACTCTCAGTGCCAAGAGTGCGCACGGAAACTGGTATGCGATCTTTTCAGGTTCAATGTGCGGGCTTTTGGAACTCTCTACCAGGCAATCTGCGCAATCTTCCATCTTTGCGCGGATTTAAGACGGCGGTCCACAAACATCTCCTTGAAATCGATTCCTAGTCACTCAGAGACGAAACCTGCGATAATCTTAGGAACATTAGGAACAAAAATACTGACTTACACCTCGCACTAGGGGCAAGCAAATGAGTTTATGTTAACTTATTTTGTTTTGTCCCCTATACAATTTTAAAAGTGTGAGTGTATTTATTGGAGTGAGTGTGTATTGAATGTCTGGCTTGAGTAAATGTTCTTTTTATTTTTAAATGTTTGTAAGATTGAATGCTTTTTTAATTTTATTTATTTATATTTTTAATCGAAGATGCTCTGTGATATTACTTATAAGGTTTGAGACATATTTTAAGACTGATTTAGAGACTGATCAAGTTACTATGCCTGTGATATCATAGAAAGACTGAATGCAATTTCCCATAAGACTGATAAAGCGTATTATTGTAAAAGTTTATTACCTGAAATGTATTTTTATACTCGATTGTTATATCATTTTTGTATACTTGTACAAATAAAAAAATATCTATCTATCTATCTATCTCTCTCTCGCTCTCTCTCTCTCTCTCCCTCACTCTCGTTTATGCTCACGCTACTCGATTTTGGATTGATCTTGTTATTGCTTATACTTGCGTTCATGCTCGTGTTGTTGCTACGACGACATATATTTTCGCATCTGTTTTGATCTTATTGATACGAAACATGGCCATTCTTTTACGTTTTGGAGAGAGAGAGAGAGAGAGAAAGAAAGAAATAAAGAAAGATATAAATTTATTTTGTAGTAAAACAAAAATTACAATGCTGTAAATGCATATAAAAGAAATACAATCATAGTACAATATTGCTATAAAAATTCGCTTTTTGCGATATCACAGTCGATTACAGATTAAATACTGATATTGTATGTCAGAATACATAAGTGATATCACAGTTACCGCTTAATAATACACTAATACAAAATAAAATTCGCAAAAATCAATCTCATATCTTTCAGTTGGAAAGTAAAAGTAAAAGGGACAGCATAAAACCATACATACTTACATGAAAGACCATTCATACATACATTCAAGCCAATAAGTACACGCATACAGTTAAAAATGGAGTGTATGGGACGCTACAAAATAAATCAAGATTCAGTCACGCCCCATGGCATATGTGTTTTCGTCAATCTATATTTAATAGGTGCTGATTTAAACCTATCGAGCGACGAAACGTAACGTACCTCGACAGGCATAATAATTCTCTTTTTGTTTTTGAAATAAATAAAGGTTGGTGTTTTGCTATGAAGGAGTGTTGTTTAAAAGTTTCTAATTTTTCATAAAACTTATTTACGGTAACATCAACTGTGACCGTTTTCAATGTCAACCTATCAGTGGCTGTCCACACACTATACTACACCTGATCAACCGAAACATTAGTTAGAATTTTTTATTATGTCATGGAAAAAATCGAAATATCTGGGCTTTTAGTACATTTAATTAGATACCAATCTAGTGTAGAAGTCTCGCCTACTATTACCTTTAAATAATCGTGATAATTGGATATTCGGTTACTTTTAATAACGTATTAAATTTAATTCCCTCAAGCATCAGTTTGCAATTTTAGTGAACACGCACACACTGGGTGTGTTTCCCTTGCTCCTGCCAATTTATCATATTCTGGACCTAGCTTTACAAAAGTACTGAAACTAACTGGATCATTTGGATAAAATATTTTGAACAATCTGTGCACTTCTTTTAAATTCATTTCTTTATTGCACTTTGATAGTAGAAGCAGTGGGTAGAGGTTTGTCTGCCTTTGTAGTAACCTCTGCCAAAATTCCACGGCATAACAATCTTAGTTCTTTCACTCTGCTAGCTAAGTATATAGTTGTATAAAACTCTTTTAGAACATTTCGAATACTTCAATAGTCTGGTGCAATAGTCAAAATTTTAAGTGTCATAGGGTAATTACTGTCAAAGCTAAAAAATGTATCTTTTAACGCTTGAAAACTTTTTCCAACTGAAC
The DNA here is from genome assembly GCA_900490025.1 of Megastigmus dorsalis. Lineage (NCBI taxonomy): Eukaryota > Metazoa > Arthropoda > Insecta > Hymenoptera > Megastigmidae > Megastigmus > Megastigmus dorsalis. The sequence continues at coordinate 2,147 of UELU01121960.1, forward strand.
TAATCACGTAGTAGAGCCGATTTCATTATTAACAGAAGTGTTGGTGTTGTGAGTCTTAAGATTAAAGTTGTATCGTATGAATCAACTACAAATTCACTGATACAGCATGGTAATAAAGAAATGTGGTTTCTTCTCTATGATTGGGTACTCCATCTTCCTTATCTCGCAGCGACAATCTCTACGAATTTTACTAGATATAGCGATTGAGTTCAATTTTCTAGAATTTTTTATAAAAAAAACAACGCAAAAATAAAATCGCGAAAATGAATAATGCAAAAGCTGCCTGTGAAGTGTTGATGAAAACTACTCGTTAACTATTCCAAAAAGGGCTGTTAAGCGAGCTCTTCAAGAAATGTTCCTCAACTATCCTGAAAACAATCGATGAAAGAACCCTTGATAAAATGCTCTACAGCTATCCTAAAAAGGACTGTTGAAGAACAACGACAGAAATCGAGGTAAATTCTCGCTAACTTACTTAAAGAGAACTGTTGAAAAATTAAAAATTTTAAATTTCTAGCATGACAGACGTTGATCTTGAAAATTTGAATTTTAATTCACTTTTTCAGTATTTTGGAAGATTAGAAAAGAATCCTTACAGCTATTTGAACAACAGATTGAGTTTCAGCGCAACAAATTGTTATCCAAATAGCTGTAAGATGGCACAATTTTGCTCTAACCTCCAAAAATTTGTAAAAATCGTCAAAAACGAAAAAAAGCTACTTAATAGAACGATAATTGTGTTATAGTCGATGTTTACAGAAGAACTTCATACGTAAAGTTCTTCTAAAGAAAATAATTCATAGAGCTATTTCAGCAACGGATTGAGTTTCAGCGCATCTAATTACAATAAGGATTCTTTTCTAATCTTTAGAAGAAATTTATGTACAAAGTTCTTCAATAAACATCGATAACAACACACTTATCGTTCTATCAAGCTATTTTTTTTGTTTTCGTTTTTGACGAGAAAAATTCCGCCATCTTATAGTTATTTGGATAAATGATTGAGTTCCAATTAAACTCCTGAATGTGAGATGAGTAAATCAATCATTATGGAACACAGCAATTCATTTACCTTTCTTTTATTAAAAAAAATAGCGACGTTGCAAAGGTGAACAAAACTTACACCTTCCTCATGAGGCTATAAAAATTAAATCTTTGTGAAAAACCCAGCACGTTACTTCTCAAGTAGATGCAAAGAGTAAGATTTTAATAGTTTAACAAACAAACCTTTATAAGTTGTCGATTTAAATTTAAAATTTGAAATAAGGAGGCAAGAGAGTTTGAATCGATATTCTTCACTGTATGTTGGTGCTATTGACAAGAAAGTTTAAATTATATTCGTCCTACAAGGCACGTTAGTAATCCAATGGCAATCCTACTAGATGATTCAATTAACTGATGAGGAAGGCATGAGTCTTGTACACCTTCGAAATGTCGCATTTTTTGTTAAATAAAAGAATTGCAAACCAATTGTTGTGTTCTGCGACGATCGATTGAATCATCTCACATTAATTTTCGTTTGCTGAATTAATAATAATCAAAATTATTGACCCACAACAACAATTTGACTAGCAAAGTTTCATGAAAACGCTTTATTCTTCAATCTGAGATATTCCAGAGATACCACATAAAAATTCGCAATATTTCATCGTGAATTAAATTAATTTCTAAAATATTGATTTTAAGCGTATATAAACCAGTTTTCGATATTTCCGATAATTTTTACAAAATACATTGTTTTTTCATGCGAAGTTACAATGAAGAAAACTACTAAGTCAGGTATTACGTAACATGAAAATTCATATCATTTTCCCACTTACTTATGTATAATTCAAAAGCAATAGTATCTGATTTATTTTAAATTTAAAAGAACTGATATCTATTTATGTACGTGCTTAAAAAGTTTTATGCGGTAAATAAAAGGAATCTTACATTCATCCTTCAAAACACTCGTCACTTTGTATATTATTTTATAGTAAAACTGTCAATAGAAAATTTAACAAGTTTATTTATAAATTTAAATGCATGATAATGAAGGTGGAAATAGAAAATTTATGTATACACGACTCGTTTTATAAAAATAAGGCTTCTGAAATTTTAGTTCTACTGTAACGGGGTAGGATTTCGGATTTAGGAGAATAAAACTACGCGGTGCTCGGGAGTCGAACCTACGACGTTGAGAGTACGAGGCGAGCGAGAATATTGTAAAAAGAATAACATAAGTGAGAAATTTCCGATGATCAATGATTCCAATGCAAATACAAATGTTGATAGCAAATGGTTTATGAATCTCTGGTATATTCAAATCCCCACGAACATAATTGATGTTTTTGCTCTTGGCCATAAATTTAATCACAGTAATTCATTAAATAAAAAATCAATTTTTGAAATTATAAAAAATATAGAAGGCAGTTTAGCACAATGTGAGCTAGATGAAAATATAAAAAATGAAATTAGAACTAGTATAGTAGATTCCATGAATAGTCATATAAAGAATTCGAGACACATTAAACATTCAGATAGAATTTTTGCAGAGAGGTTGGGGAGGGCAGAAGAATTTATAAAGAATAATGATATGCTGATTACTATGGCGGATAAAGGTAAAGTTACAGTAGCTATGGATTACAAGAATTATAATGAAAAAATGAAATTGTTGTTGTCGGATAGTAATACTTATAAGCTTATAAAGAAGAATCCTTTAAAAAATTTGCAGAGTAGTACGAAAAATATAATGAATAAATGGAATGACAGTAATTTTTTTTATAAGAAACTGCACAATAATGCAATGACTCAAACGGACACTGATTTACCAAAGATATATGGATTACCAAAAATACACAAAATAGATACACCATTAAGACCAATAGTCTCGTATACTGGGTCTCTAACTTTTCAATTTGCAAAAATCATAGATAAAATTCTTACGAATTCAATTCCTAAACCAAAATCACTCTTTCTTTTAGCCACGTGTTTTTTTCTTTTGTTTTTTCCTTTCACTTTACTCCAAATTGAATAGATTATTTACAACGATTTAATTAAGAAAATGTGATACTCGGGTATTTTGATCCCAATAGAAAAAAATACTTGTGTTAATGAACGATATGTATAATATTCACACCCTGTCATCCCGCTCACTGCTATGCCTTAATTTTTACTTCAGAATAAAGGTTGCTTAAATGTTTCTGTTATATTTCTGCGATGTGAAATAATTTTTTTAAATTAATATTGGACCTAGTAAATCCCAAATTTATTCAAAAACTTTAAAAAACTGATAAAACCCTCTCAACGTGAAGTTTTTCATAGTTTTTGACTAAGTTCGGGATTGCCCATGGTCTGATAATAATTTAAAAACATTCTTTAGCATCATTGTAAGTACGTCCAAGGTTGACTTTTATCGAGAATTGAAGCAATATTTATTCTTAAGTGCAAAATCTGATACATAGCAGTACTCACGATGCCGCGTGACATATCATACATATCAGACATTTCAGTCGTTAAAACAGGCGATTCCGACGTCCCCTGAAGGACATACAATTGATATCGAAACAGTAAAGATAAAATAATAGTCAAATAAAATGATTGATAAAAAGTAGTAGCTAAAAAATTAACTTTGGCTTACTTGCAAAGCTGAAAACCAAGTATTTAACAATCTGAATTAAAAAAGTAGTTGTTTTGTGCTTATGAAATTGAATATTACTATATCTTTTCGAAGATTTTTGAGATAACATCATCTTAAAGCTTCAATGAGAATTCTATTACATAATATTACAAATTTTTTTTATAATTTTAATTAATTTATTTAACTATTCCATTTCTAAACTTCCGAAGTTTATCAGTGTAATTTTTAAAATTTTGAATACACAGGTATGAAAGTACGCAACTGTGCAGGCAATAAATAGATAATGTAATGAAATTATAAATTATACTATTTTTAAATTCTGTCCCTCGATATAAAATGTATATTTTTCTTGTGAGAAAGTAACAGTTGATACAATTCGATAATGTATGAAAATTTGTATTATTACGAGTAAGCAGCTAATGTTTAAATATGAATCTAATTTGAATCAAACATCTATGTTTCTTATCTATGAAGCTTCAGATTCATTTTGTGTTCACCTCTCTACGGCTTATTCAAGCCGAGACATCGGACTTTGAAAATTTAATAATATTGAACTCCCGAAATAGGACTTGTTAAAAAACATCTAAACCAGTCGCAATTCCAATTTTTCGCAATATGCGAAAATTTTTCTATTAATTTTAGCAGCTTTGTTGAAAACCTTGTCTTGTAAACTCTAATTTCATTTTTTATTCCCTTTTACGATGATTTATTGCCGAGATATCGCAATTTCAAATAAGACACATTTTCGAAGTTTACATACACCCGCATAGAATTATTAGGTTTACGAGTTTAATGTTATGAAATTTTGAAACTGCGATAAATCTGGCTTGTAGAAGTCGTAGAGAGGTGAATAAAAAAACAAATAAAAATAAAGCTTCAAAAATAATCTTGACGAATGGTAAGATTACTAGGATAGTTTTGACACATCTATAAAAACTAAGTGTAAGACTCGTCTCTAAATAAATGTATTTCAAAAATTCCAACTGGTTTTTAAATAGTAGATAATTATAGTTACGTCTTAACTAAGTAGTCAACATTTAGTAAGACTTTTTTTAACCAAAATATCGAATTTTGGAGAAAAAAATCACAGACAATCGTGTAATTTTTTCGAAAAGTATGCTATAACTTTTCTAACTCAATTGCTAGACTAATTTTAATAACGATATTTAAAAACTGAGACATTAAACTATCGAAAATACTGTATTTGAAATTTTTTGCAAGATGCTTGCATAAAAAGTTCTAACGTTGAAAGTTGAGAAGTCAAAATGGGCATTGATGCTACAGTTGAATAATTCTCAAAATCGTTACAAAAAGTGTGTGGTGTAGGGCTCATTTTGCTTGAAAATTATTGTTTCCGTGTACCGTATCGCATGTAGAACTAGAAAAATCAAGTACGAAAGGTATGCATCACAAATAATTTTGACCGCTTTGGAAATGTGATTGTTTAAAATAATACTAACTACTTATTCTACGTCTCAAGTCCAAATGTTATCAGCATGTATTTTTTTAAATTAGGTACTTTCAAAATCATTCAAAACATTAGGAAATTTTTGGCTTTACATACGAGTAGCATCTACGATTTTAAATTAAATCATTTTAAATATTCTAATTGAACTATTTTAAAAATAAAGTATTTTTGAAATCATAGGTATAAAAATTCACATTTGCATAGATAAATAACAGCTAATTTTTTAAATGAAATAGCAAATGATCTATGTATCTATGCATTTTCAAATAATACATAGTAGTTTAATTAGTTTCAATAATAAAAAAAAATTAATTGATACCATTTTCATTTTTTATGCACGTTGTTGCCGATTGCAGCTTTTTAAAAAGATAGAAACTACAGTTGAGAATATCTGCTTGTTATGTGACAAAATTATAACTCCCGACCAGCAACGAAATGTCAGAGAAAGGACTATTGCAACACTTATTGAAACAAGCTTAAAAAGGAATGAAAATAAACATAAACAGTTTCAAAAGTGTGATATATTAAACATTTACAAGAATTGTCACAGTAATTACGTTAGAGAGTCAAGTATAAAGACTGCACTAATAAAAGCTGCAACTTCAAAAGTAACTGCCAGGAGAAGTACCGCACAACAATTTGATTTCAGTAAGTACTGTCTTTTTGGGGAGAAGAGGCGCCCGATGAGTATGAAGCCAAAAGGATGAAACAGACTAACATGCATTTCTCTAAAGTTACAAATGTTACAAATAATTCTCTTAAAAATCATATTATGGAAAAAATCACTTCGCACTTAGAGAATCAGAATTAAAGAAATGATCATCAGAAAAAATATAGAAACTTTAAGAAACGCATAGAATAGTGAAGCAGGGTGGTTGTTACCATGATTTTTGTCTCCGGAAATTTTCAATTTTTAGACTTACAGATCAGACTGGTCGACCGATGAGCAAAGATACGGCCGATGCCATAGAATATATAATATCTTATTTGTGCGAATATGATAATGTTCGATTAATGATATTTTAAATCAATTAAGATTTATAGAGTAAAAAATGATTTGATAGCTTGTTTTGCATCGGTAAGAAATAAGATTCTCTGTGAGGAGTGGTACAATAATAAAAACTCAGATGTAGATAATAAAAACTCAGATGTGTATGAGGGGCATGATAGATAAGAGATCAAAATATTACGACACATCTAATTATCCTGCACCCAATTGTTTTTTACATAACATTGCTGATGACATGTCACCGACGTTACGATTATTTTTAGATATTTTAATTAAAAGCCACAAATGTTCAAAAAGTTCTTATGAAAAACTTATTGTATTAAATTCAGTCAAACCTTGGTCATTTTTATCCCCCATATTGCTAGGTCTATCATCAATGATTTATGACCAGATAAGGACCGGAATAAATATCGTATAATAAATTAAGTATATTTTATATATTAGAGTTATAATCAAATAGAGTTATCGAAAAATATCGAGACCCCTAATATTTTCAGTTGGCATGCATTCTGGAACTAATATCGCATAGCAAAGTTGTATGGTCCGAAGCGGAGAGTAAGAAGATGATATTGATTTTAACCTTGACCTTGAAATTTCATTGATAAATTTGTGGGGTTCTCGCTCCTTCCCGCGGTTCATCAGTACCTCGCGCCGTTCCCGCTACGCGACCGAGGTGCACCCCAGGTCTCTCGCAAGTGTCTGGAAATCGGCCCGGTTAATATATAAGCCCGATTAGCGTTCTCCCTGAGCATCCCAGCGTCTAAGGCAGGGATTGTAGACACAAGCCTTACTGATGAGTTCAGTCTACAATCCCGGGACGAAACGCACATTTCCTTTTTCCAACTCATCTCTCTCTCTCAATTCTCAGAGACGACGATCTCTGAGTGGTGACCCCGTTCTTCGTGACCTGACCTAACCTCCGCTCACACATAAAGTCGTACATGGGTCCAACCACTAGCACGTGTAATTATAAACCCTACAAATTTAATGCTCTTTTGAATTTAAATTTAACCAAGTTTGAAAGTTGTGCTTTAAAGACCATGAAAGACATGGTCAAGGTCAAAGTCAAGGTTATCTTCCTACTCCCCCTTCGAACTATACAACTTTGCTACAGGTCATTTTTTTCATAATGCATTCCATCTGGAATATTATTTTATTTTTTATATTTTTTAACATTACTCTATTTACATCGCTCTGCCGACTGGGCTACCGTAGGCATCAATTTTACCTGAAAATATTAGGGGTACATTCTATTCCTCTATTCTAAATATTCATTGCAAAAGTTTATACAGTTACTATTGTATTTTTGTGGGGCCGAAACCATATAAAGCTGGTGTAGGGCGCGCGATTTGAGTAATGTTTTGTTATGCTAGTAATATATACATCCAGATATATGAATTAATATTTTTACTCCTGTATTTTATACTATGCCGTTATACAACCTAACTATTGGCCCTTATAACGACCGTTTCAAGTACACCATACATGTTTTACATATACCTTATATGTATTTATTAAATGTACCATATATTGTGTTTCTGTTCCCTTATTAACAAATATTCAACCAATATTGCTAATATTACATATGAGATACGCAGCTATACTGTTAAATATTAAGACAAAAAAATAACTAAAAAAATTGGTTTTATGTGTAATACACAGGGCTCTTAATACCAGTACAATGTTGGTTTAAGATTTACCAGAGAAGTATTGCAATTGAAAAATAATACATCTTATGAATAATGGGAATACAATATTAAATTAGAATACACTACCATATATTATAAATTATAGGTTCTCGAAATAAAAATATGTAAAAGAATATTATATATTACGAATTATTGAAAATAGTATCATGATTTTGAACTTCATAAATGCATCAGCTGCCAAATAAATTTAAATGCTCAAGAAAACTGAGCTACTCATCGTTAAAAATATGGTTTCTGAGGGGTTTTTACAGCTGCTGAATTCAAATATGGATTTTTTATTTTTCGATCGTCAGCTGCCAAAATAGAAGTTTTAAACCACATTCCACTTCTAAAAAGGCTTTAAATTTAAAAGATAGACTTTAAAATGCCTAGACGTGACTTTCAAATAGAGTTTTTAATGTTCCATTCATTTTTCTACAGACATGATTCCAAAAATTTATAATAATAAAACAACAATATGTAAACCATTTCATATACTTTTCAATGACTCCGAACTTCTTATATTACATCAAAAACATTTTCGTACTGGAGCTGCATGAAACGACAGAGCGCCGTTGCACGTGGACTTCGTGCGTTTGTCGTTTCATTCTCCTACGGCTGCCGTCCAAAAACCAGGCATCAGCTCTCCGACGAGTATCGTCGGTAAGGTTCGGTCAGTATAGGCGTAGCTCCGATCCCGCTTTGGGATGTCACCCGTACGAAAATGTTTTCCCTGCTCATTAAAAGAATTCAGTCACTGCTTATAATTTTTTTAACATGTGACACACCTCGAATCTGCTAACTAGTATAATTTTGTATAAAAAACTAATTAAAAGTTTAATTAAAAATATTTTTATCCTGTTAGTATATTCCCCAAAAAATTCAAATATGTCACAACAAAATTTATAGAATTTTTTTAAAGCACGTTTTTTAAATGAGTTACTGAAAAAATATAGAAGTGTATCTTTATGCATTTTCAAGGTCGTAAGTGACTTAGAAAATCATATTTTTGACCATAACTAACCTAAAAATACAGAGCGAGAGCTGAATCTTGGCACAGAAGCACCATTTTTGAACACCTTTAATTGAAGTATTTAATGAGAGCGATTCAAGATAGGGTAAATTGCATTGATTTTTTACCTGATTTTAGCACTTTGTTTTCAATTAACAAAAAGTGGTTATAACTCATATGATGCATAGATGTAGCGTGACATATATATATGACCAACTGGATGATAACAACAAAATCGGGGGCCGGAGCTAATAGGTGGAACTCCGGGAAATCGATTTTGATGAGACTTTCCAGAGGCATTCTTTGATCGAAAATATGAGGTAGGTGTATCGAAATTTAGTCAAATGGGTACTGGGCTTGAGATAATTTTATTAAAATACATGGGATATCATGGTTGCCTTCAAACCTTTATTGCAAGGCCAATATACATGTATTGATTGATAAAGGGCATAGCAGGATAAACATATGCAATTTAACCTGTCTTGAACCTCTCATTAAACACTTCAATTAAAGGTGTCAAAAAATGGTGCTTCTGTGCCAAGTTTTTGCTCTGTCTCTCTATTTTTAGGTTAGTTATGATCATAAATATGATTTTCTGATTTTTTTTATTTTTTGCATTCTAAGACACCTACGACGTTGAAAATGCATAAGGATGCAATTGTATATGTGGAATAAAGCGTATTTTTTCAGTAAATCATATACAAAACCTGGTTTAAAAAAATTTCTATAAAGTTTATTGAGGCATCTTTGAATTTTTTGGAGGACACTATCACGACCAAAATATTTTTAATTAGACTTTTAATTCGTTTTTTATACAAAATTATACTAGATAGCAGATTCGAGGAGCGGCACATGTTAAAAAAATCATAAACAGCGAATGATTTTTTTTTATGTGCAGTGAAAACATTTTCTTATGGCCACCATCCCAACGTGGGACGGGAGCTACACCGTATATTGACCTAACCTTACCGACGATTCTCGTGGGGGAGCTGATGCCTGGTTTTCGGACGGCAGCCGTAGGAAAATGAAACGACAAACGCACGAAATGCACGTGCAACTACAATTTGTCGTTTCATGCGACTCCAGTACGAAAATATTTTTCGTGTACTATAGCGCGTTCGGAGTCATTAAAAACTATATAAAATGGTTTACATATTGTTGTTTTATTATTATAAATTTTCGGAAGCAAGTCTGTCAAGTAAAAAAATTAATGAAACATGAAAAACTCTGTTTGAAAGCGTACATCTAGACATCGATTTTACATTTGACGATCGAAAAATCAAAAATCTATATTAGAATTCGGCAGCTATCAAAACCCCCCAGAAACTATATTTCTAACGTTGAGTAGCTCAGTTTACTTGTGCGTTAAAATTTATTTTGTAGCTGATGCATTTGTGAAGTTTAAAATCAGGATACTGATTCTAAATTAATTTTTAATAGATTTTTAATGATTCGTAACATCTAATATTCTTTACATATTTTTATATCAAAACATGAAATTTATAATAAATGGTAGTGAATTCTAATTTAATATTGCATTCCCATTATTCAGAAGATGTAATACATTATTATTTTTCAATTGTGATACTTCTCTGGTAAATCTTAAACCAACATTGTACTTGTATTAAGGACCCTGTGCATTACATATAAAACCAATTTTTTTAGTTATTTTTTAGTCTTAATATTTAACACTTGTAACGGGGTTCTTTTCGGTATTTTGCGCAACGGCCAGGGCGGCATGCCCTGGCGGAAGTATATGCTTCTGCTGTTCAGTAGCTGTTATCCCTCGATGCGGCGGAAGGTGCGCGAGTTATGTGACTCAACCCTCAAGCATCTTTAGCCGTCGGTAGCTCGACCACCTTATCACCTCAACGGAAATGCTACAGACTAAAAATCGTGCAGCTGCATCTGTGGCCTAGACGACAAAGAAGATGACCAAGACAATAGCAGAAAGACAATAGAATATCAATACTATAAATATTACCCTCGTACCGACGACGGGTCACTCTCTGTCGAGCATCCAAGCTGTGTAGACGTGTCTGAATAAAAAAAGTATTTGAATCTACTTACCTTAATTATTTGTTTGAGTGTTGTGAATGTGTTCCATCACCCGCGATCGGCCTCTCTCACGACCACCAACATAACTGGCGCTGCGGACAGGATACTGCGAGGCTGTCAAATTCGGATTCACCTCCAACTTACCGGACGGAAATCTCTGACGAATAAAGCAGCAGGTGTTTCAACCCCATCGTCGCAGTACACACGTCAAGCTGGAGCCCACCTGCAAGCATTGAGTCACCAGAAATCTTCAAAGAAGAAAAGTAAGTCTTTGAAATTTCCTATTCTTTGCTGCCTAATCCCTACCTATACGATTGATCACCTTGACGGTTTTTCATAAATATGACTCAGGTTACGGCAGAACAATTTAAAGTAAGATTAGCTATATGGCGCGAAGCGCTCCCCATATACGAGGGAGGAACTAGATTTTTATCGCATTTTATTTAACAATGTGAAAAATTTATTGGAACGTTGCACACTAACGATGAATTGATTAACGAATCACTGTTTGCCCTTATTAAAGCGAAAATACGGGGAGAAGCACTTGATTTAATAGTAGCAAACAAACCTGCAAATTGGACTGAGTGCAAAACAATATTAATTAACAGATACAGCGACCCAAGTTCCGAAGAAATATTATTCAATAAACTTAGTACGTGTTACCAAGAATACAAT
>UELU01121963.1:0-13135 GCA_900490025.1 Megastigmus dorsalis
AGGTTAAATATATAAGTGTATTAGTGGTCGCGAACTATTCAAAAAAAGAGAAAATATTTATTATAACATTTTATATTAAAAGAATTCTTTATATATACTCCGTTAATTTTGGCTGTAACGTTCTCCTCACACTGATTTGGATAAGAGAATACTTTATTAACTCTTAAATAAATAAATATAACGGACATTCGTTATAGCTATAAGCTAACTTTTAGAATACTTTTGAAATTCTTCTTTAAAAAAAAGAATTCAAAAAGAATTCTTTATGAATTAAAAAAAAATTATTTTTGCTTATTGGGTTATCTAATCCCCGAACGCCATGTATTTTTTGCTTGTTTCCGCGAGTGGTATTTGCCAATCGCTGCTAGTCAAATATAGTGTGCTCATATATCTCTTCTTTTAGCATCTCTCGAAAATTTCTTCGACACCTGGCGGCGTATCGTAATTATTTATTAATCGATCGTTTAATTTGCGCGCATCAAGACATAAACGTACTGAGCCGTCTTTCTTTTTAACAGTGAGTATCGGAATGATATAATTACTCGATGATCGTCTTATTATACCCATTTTTAACATTTTATCAATTTCCTCTTTTACTTTGTCCCTATAAGCAATTGGGATCGGATACGGCTTTGTAAAATATGGACTGTCGTCCTTTAAATTTAAAGAATGCGTATATCTCTTTTTTCAAATACTTTATACTCTTCTGAGTTTAATAATTTCTTTTATTGATATTCTATACTGATTGTCATACTCTTCATAATTATCGTATTTTATTTCACGATTTCCTTTAAATTAGAATGCTTCATTATCGAAATTTTCATTCCATTCAATGTGCATTGCGGTGTATTCATTTGAATCTACTGACACGCCTACATATTGAATTTTTTCATAGTTATTTTTAATCAATAGATTTATCTCATTAAATCTAGTACCGATTAACATTTGCACAGATTTTAGCGAATCGTAGCCAATAATACATTCTTTAATTAATTTCGGCACTATGACATAAATAATCGCCGTTCTCGAATCCCGATTTTTGTTTTTAACAATTTTTTAATTTTTAGGTGAGCAGATTTCGCTTCTGTGGCTCCTTTAATTATGTTACCGCTTATAGGTAGAGTTGGACGACTCTTTAATATTTCGTAATTATTATAATAAAAATTTTCCGATAGGCACGTTATTTCACTGCCTGTATCTATTAAAGCATTTATTTTTATACCTTCAATTTCAATTGAAATTTCAGGACAGTATATGAATTTCACATTCATGCCTTCTGGCTCGATATCATACCTCAGCTCCTCTCGGAGATCTTCAAATATAGACGCAATATTTATTACGTTTTCGTAATTGTTATCGTTTATCTTCTCTTCACTACTCACGATTTTTACTAGTTTTCCGATTCATGTTCGTTTATACTTAATAAAAGTTTATCAAGTTCAGTCTCTTCGTTTACATTTATCGACTTATCTGCGCTTTTAAATTAAATTGCACTATTTTTATTATAATTTTTAAACTTATAACAAATTCGCGTTGAATCAAGGATTCAATCGTTAATCGCGACGTCGCGCAAGCACCGAGGATGATGAGCAGGACAGCGAGGTGGCGTGTGTCGCGAGAGAGAGGGAGATAGGCGATCTCGCGAATGAGAGAGAGACAGCGCGATAGGAAAAGTCGATCGCGTCGTCAGATCGATTTCCGCCGCGAATACCGATAGACGTGAGACAACTACGGCTGCTCGATACGCGACGTGAGAAGTGTGTGCATGTGTATGAGTGTGTGGATAGCCGTCCACCACTTCCTCAAATAAAGCTGCACTGGACTGCAGGCCAGTGCAACTTGCCGTCAAACCCAGCGAGCGAGACGGTGTATTAGAAACCGCACAGAGAAGTACTCAAAGTACTATTGCGGTGGATCGCGAACGGCACCCCGCGTATGCTTGAGTGCGTGTGTTCCCGCGTTTATACCTTCTCGGTTCACGAGTCAAATTATACTGAGTGTAACGAGAGAATTTAGAGAATACACGTTAATTGCATAGAATCACGTTGTGCTTATTTCATTACAGTTTTTCCATTTATTCCCACGATTACCGCCACCTCCGCGGGCACAGTGGAAAAGTGTTTGCACTGTACAAAAACTAAGCAGCTAGCATCGCGAGCACAGTACGGTGCTCGCGACAGGAAAAGTCCAAGCAACGGAAAGCGATACTCGTCAAGAGAGTCTCGCATTTGTACAGCGGCCGTTTTACCAGAACAGCTGGGAAAATCACGTGTAGATTCCCCCGCTGAAACGTGCAGGAAAGGTAGGAGCGTGCAGTATACCGATACTGCACACAGTAAAAACAGCCCCGTTACAAACTTTTCAGTATTTTTAAAGCGTGTCTTTACATAATGCTGCTCTATGCTTTTAATTTCACGACTTTTATTCATATTTAGATGATTTTTATTATCGTATTTTAGAGCATTCACAGAGTGGCTTTCTTGCCCCCCCCCCCCTTTCCTCTTTATTAAACTGGTATTTTTGGAAAGGTACTCTTTCTTTTTTCTCGTCATTTTCGTTTGAAGTATATTTATTAAGTGTTTTTCTATTTGAACATTTATCAGACCGCTTTTCCTTAACTTTATCGGCATCGTATTCTGCCAATACAGTAAAAAGCTCATTTTTGCTCTTTATCTGTTGCGCGATTAAACTATGACGAATCTCGCGTCCGACATGAGATATTACTTTTTTTACGATCTCTGGCTCATCGTAATCAAAATCTAGCTCTTTTGCTAGTCCAAAAATATATGTAGCGTAATTCATGCGGTTGAATTTTCCCAATGGACGAAATTCGCTGAATTCAATTTTTGCTTATTATTGGACTGTATCGTTGAATTCCAAAATCTGTGTTTAAATTTATTAATAAAGTCCTCATAATCTCCTACGTCATCTTGTTGTAGAAACCACCACTCTTGTGCGGTTTCTTCGAGTGACTGAGAAATGACACAAGGTAGTTCATCCTCATCGGGTTTTGTCAAGGTTATATATTTATCTAAATCAGATAAAAACTTCATCGATTTTTCATAATCCAGACCTTTGAATTTCGGTAAATCGAATTTAATAAGTTTTCCGGTATTTTTATTAGTATTCATGGCTTTGTTATTTTCTAACTGCAATTTAATCTCTTGAATTTCAAGCTCGCCTTTTTCAGCTACTTGATCTAATTGATTTTAGCAATAATTTTTTAATGCATTTATATCATCGGAATCGATTATTTTGTCCAAGAAATCATTCATTTTTTTATTTAAAAGTTGTCCGATTTTAATGTTACGTTCTCTAATTTAATATTTTCTATGATATCACTTAACGATTTTATTTGATGAAAGCATCCTTCAAGCTTATCTGAAATATAATTTATTTTTTCTGTTAAATCGCGATTGATTATTTCTACCTGAGATAATTGCGTTCGCGGAGATTCTGACGGATCAAATATTTTTTCATATTTAATATCTAATTGTTTTTGACGCTCGTCTAATAAACTTAACTCTTCCGTTACCGCTTCACGCCATTCTTGAGCTTTTTACTCTTGGCTTTGTGGCACGGACGATTCATCTAACGAGCGCATTTTTAACTTTTTAATTTAATTGCTTTTAAATAAATTTGGGTATCGCGATTTTTGATACGCGCTAAAAGTATTTTATTCGGTCAAGCTTTTAGAAAAACATAGGAAAACTTGGTTCCTTTTCACTTAAATATATGAGAAAAAACAATATGCAAAATAAATTAAAATTTTAATCACCCGATTAATCGAGACATAATTTTTACATTCTTGTTGTAACGTCCTGACGGGCGCACATAAGATCTAATTTTAAAAAATATCTCCTGTTTCGATCTGGACTCTCGTCCAATAATCGGGGCTGGAAAACGTTGCTTTTAGATCGATGTTTTCTAATATTAGCGACCGCGAGGAAGTCTCCTATTCTTTCTAAATTTTAACTTTTATGAAGCTGATCCACCAAACAGACCAGGTTTCCCCGTTCAGGATTGGTGAACTCCAAATTCCCACACGCCAAACAGACCAGGTTTCCCCGTTAAAGAATGGCGGCTATTTTAAACTTGCTATCCAAGAGGGCCGGCTATTCCGTTCCCCTTGGTAGCTCAATTTGATTCTAAAAAGACTTCCAAAATGATTTTATATTTCTGCGCGTACATGCATCTAATTCGCGGATACTAAATATTTAAATATAGTACTTAAATTAAACTAACCTTCATTCCGCTACTCGGGCTGTTGTTGATTCTGTTGCTGCTACTGCTGTTTGTTCGGCTGTGCTGCTGCTATTTGTAGGTGGATGCTTGTATGAAATAAAACACCTACACAATCTCTATATTCAAAACACTCAACTTTATTTCCTTTTAACACCCTTCCGTTCTTCTCACACCTGTTTCTTATAACCTTTTCACTTTGGACGTTTCACACAAGTTGATATTCTACGATTCTGTTTGTTATAATCTTTTCGCTCTAGATGCTTCTCACAAGTTGGTATCTTACAATTCTGTTTGTTGCAATTTTTCACTTACTCGTTTCGCTCAATTAAATATTTCTCAACGTTACTTGTTCCCGAACCCGTGGTCTTTCCGTTTTTGACTTTCCGAACTTGTTGCTCTCTCGTTTGTGACTGCAAATTCTAGAGCCGCCTTGTGCGCGCTCTTTCCCGTTTATGTCTCATTTTTAACTGACCCAACTGCATTCTGAGATGCAGCACATCACCTTTGGATCCTTCCCCGTTTCCCTCTCTTCCTATTTCGAACAGTTTACGATCCCAAACTCGATATGCATATCTGGTGAAAACAACATCATTAGCCAAGTATAGGCGATAATGTGCTCCCAACAGACGCTCTGAATTTTTCCAATCGCTGTCCGGACCTTTTCTCTATCTCTGGCGCCGATGCAACTATAAGCGTTGAGTTTTAATCTTTTTATTACGGTTACCTCAGAGAACACGGAGCAACCGCTATTTACCGAAAGTTTTACTAGTCCTTGATTTATTTGGAAAACGCAATCTGTACTGATGTCTGGCTGTCTGGGTTTTCCCGTAGATATTCGTAAATTTAAAAACTTATAAGGAAGCAGCGGTATATTTTCGTGTGAATGTTTTCCCTTGCTCTCTTGTATTTACTATCTACTCTTAATCCGAACGATTTTATTTATGCACATTTCATATGTACATGTAAAATGCGCATTGATAAAAAAGTGAGAATCAATTTTTGTTTTTTTGCTTTATTTTCGTCACTTTTAAACAATATGAAATTATTCTTGTTGCATTTGATGCAGTAAGTATTTCTCTTCCGATCCCACAAAAAAAAAATTAATTTTTTTAAATTCACCTTTTTTATGCATTTTTCTCAAAAAAGCCATCGCTTTTTTTACTCAATTTTTTTCTGTGGGTAGCTGACAACAATACAAATCTTTTGGTCAAAACGGAATTTCCGACATATTTTTTTTGCGGAGATGTAAACCAAATAAAAAAACTAATTTTTTGTGTCTATAGAAGGCTTACCTGCAAACGTGTAATACATATGTGTGCGCAACACACCCATGTATATACATATGTATATGCAAAGTGGCTGGCAGCTCCGTCTGTTATAACTGATATTTTATTAGCAGAATCACTTGAACTATTTTTTATCCAATCAATTATTTTTTTCATAGCTAACAAAGCATGCGCAGTATCATGTTTTGTGTCGTCACTGACGACTGCAAAACTTTTTATTATTTCACCCTGGTAGCAAACAGCTGCAAAAATTGATATTTGCTGATTAACCCAATGATTATTTTGAACTGGGTTACTGAAAATAATCGACCAGTTTTCAGCAAAGTCACAATGGATTACTAGATGGGTCATATCCGTTTTGGCTTTCTCTTTTTCATCTTTAATTGCTTTTCTTTGAATATTTTTAATGTACATAAGAACGCTTGTTTTTAGTGTCCATGTAACAAGATTGATCATAAAAGCATAGAAAGACAATATCTTTTTTATGAGATGTCCATTTTCCCATAGCGCCAAAAGTATTTCCTCGCATTCATGTGTATGTTCTAATCCAAATAAACTTAAATTAATTCATTGAGAACCTTCACATTCTTGTAAAAAACATTTATCAGATGGATCAGAGCATATAATAGCCGATAAAAGTTTAGAACGAACTTCATCTTGTACAGAATATTTTTCTTACAAAAAAACATTTAAACAATTAACATGCAACTCAAAATTTGCACAGTAAATACAAAGGCAAACTTCATTGATAGGGTTGATCTTAACAAACTTGAGTCTCAAAGTGTGAAATTTGGAAATACCAATTTTTATTGTTGGATTTTCTTTCTTAAATAATTTATACACCTCTTTTATACGCCGAGATAAAAAACGTTTTATTTTGAATTCTTTTTTGCCACATTCATTGCAGTTACAAGTGCCTGAATTTTCATTCAGTTCGTCAATGAAAGTGTTATATGTTTCAGATAATTTAGAGCTTATTGCAGACCAGAATGAAGATACTAATTTACGTTTTTTCCTGATTACATATTTATCTAAATGCGAGTCATTATTATCCTTTTTTCTTTTAAGAGGTGAAATATTACCAAAGGAACTAGAAATAATTATATTGTTTATCTCCTCAATGCGCTCTGGAGTGCTTGCTCGAAAAACATTTTCTTCAAAACATGTTGCATCAGAATCACTATCTGTCTTTTCACTAGTGTCTTCATTTGTACTTTTCGATCGGATCTCAATAATTCGTTTATAACAATGTTGACATACATAATCTGAACTCTGTATTATTTTGTTCGGAAAATGTTGCAGCAAAAACTGTGCTAAATTCTCCAATTTTTTAAATTTATCATCTGCATAAATGCAGTGTTTATGTACTCCAAAAATATCAGGGCACTTTTTGCTTTTAGTTGAATAAATATGGCTCATATTTAGAAAAATTATATAAAGATGAACTCAATATAAAGTAAACGTTTCAAAAATATTCGATAAATTGCAGTAAACTTTTAAAACGACTGATGACTGTACCATATATTTCTACCCTTATATCAAGTTAAGATAATTAACTTACATGCGTGTGAAAGACACCACCTAGTGGACATATTCTAAAACACAAGCAGTAATGTACGTCCATGTGTATATATCTACACACATACACACACACGCGCTCGCGCACATGTACCCACACACACACACGCACACACATGTACGGATGCACATACACACGTATGCGCAACACACCCATGCATTACACGTTTGCAGGTAAGCCTTATATAGATACAAAAGATTAGTTTTTTTATTTGGTTTACATCTCCGCAAAAAAATATGTCGGAAATTCCGTTTTGATTAAAAGATTTGTATTGTTGTCAGCTGCTCACAGAAAAAAATTGAGTAAAAAAAAACGATGGCTTTTTTGAGAAAAATGCATAAAAAAGGTGAATTTAAAAAAATTAATTTTTTTTTGTGGGATCGGAAGAGAAATACTTACTACATCAAATGCAACAAGAATAATTTCATATTGTTTAAAAGTGACGAAAATAAAGCAAAAAAACAAAAATTGATTCTCACTTTTTCATCGATGCGCATTTTACATGTGCATATGAAATGTGCATAAAAACTGCAATTCTGGCGATTTAGAAAAAATTAAATACGTATTCGCTTATTTTCTATGTAGAATAACATATTAAACTTTCAAGCAATTTGGTGATGTAGGGTCGACCACTCCACATGATTCTAAATGGAATTGGTTATAAGAGATAGTTTAATTTAAGTTAGTCTCGCCCTAATATGTCAGGGCAGAGGAGATGTAGCGGAAGCGCGCAATGGTCTCCGCACGTTGCGTAATGGATCGTGAAGGGGTTATATGATATACCTCTGTATGCTAGATTTATTGAGAAACGCAATGCTTACTCGATTTGCTAGTATACAGTGCTATTACTAGCACAACGGGTTCGCCGGAGAACGCAGTGTTCTCCAGGCCAGTCGCGAGGAAAAGCGCACTTGAGGTTTATACTCTATTCGAGCTCGTTGCCGCTTGTATTAAGCATTATATACTCTTTTTCTGCTTGTAATTTGGCTTCCCTCTCTCCTTGATTGATCGTTGGTGTGTCCACGCGTTTGGTTGTATGCGCTTGATTAGCTGAAACTTTCTCGCTCTTAATGACGTGCGCGCGTACGTGTGTTTGATCGTCACGTTTAGCGGTCGAACTTCTCACTCGCTCTTATTATATTTACTCTTATTTTCGATTATATTCTAATTCTAATCTATTTCGCTACTACCAATAATCGCTTTCAAGTGGTTTTTAATATTTACTATGGAAGACGGCAAAGGTAAGCACTCTTAAAAAATAGACAGCACGAACATCGCTCACGGACTTCCGTCCAATTTCCTTACTTTGTTTGCTTTGGTACGTGCTGGAGAAGATCGTGCATGACCAGATTCGGGAGTATCTTTCAGAGGACGGGTTGCTAGATCCAAAACAGACTGGTTTTCGTAAGCAGCATTCAACTCAGTCTGCTCTGCTCAGACTTACAGACCAAATACGGACAAGGTATCGACAAGCAATTTATGACTGTTCTTTTACTCTTCGATTTCAGTAAGGCATTCGACACGATATCACATGCTCGTCTTCTTGACAAGCTGAGATTGATGGGGTTTTCCAGGACTGCATTTTTGTGGATCAACTCGTATCTTTAAGGAGAGAAAAATGTATTTGGTACCTTGTAACTATTAACTACACTTCACTAGTAACTTGGACAGGTCATTATGACTTGGCACAAGTTTGGGTGTTCCGCAGAGTTCAGTCCTGGACCCTTGTTGTTTTACCTCTACATCAACGACGTACGTGACGCTCTCACTCCTGGGAGCGTTGAACATATTTTATATGCAGACGATTTACAAATTTATATTCAGGTACCCCGAAAGTGTCTCGATAAGGGAATATGGAAGCTTGTGATGTCAGCAAAGGGGGTGTCGGACTGGGCGACTGGCGCTTCTCTAAGGCTCAGCGCAGCGAAGACAAAAGCTATTTTCGGTTGTAACAAGTATGTTAGTTTATGTTAACTTATGTTAGTTTTTTCTGATCCTGTCCGCTGTGTTCGGCTTGGAGATGATGTTCATATCCCCTTTTCCGAGGCTGTCACTAACCTCGGTGTTGTGCTGGATTCAAAACATTCTTGGAGGCCACACGTGGATATGATTACGAGTAAATTTAATCGAATTTTATACAGTATAAGATTTTTCGCCGGTACACCACTGAGGTATTGCGTGAACAACTTGCAACAGATCTGTTGTTCCCTCATCTAGACTAATGCTCGATGGTTTTTCTCGATGCCTCTCAGAAGTTGAGAAATCGACTACTAGTTCTGCAAAATTTATGTGTGAGATATGTACTAGGTGTTAGGGGAGATGAGCGCATTACTCCCGATAGGGCTACTCTGGGCTGGCTGCGCACTGATACTAGGAGACGATACTTTATTGGGGTACTTAAGTACAGAATCATGCGTATGCATTCACCAGATTACCTAAAATGTATCTTTTCTAGGTATGTGCCTAGAGCTACCGCTAGGGGAGAAATAAAAGATCTCGCAATTCCCCAAATGCGTACAACTTTGGGAAACAACAACTTCCAAGTGCAGGGTACGCATTTATGGAATTCTCTTCCCGCCAAAATTCGTCATCTGCCATGACTCAGCAGGTTCAAGACTGCTTTAAGGAGATTCCTTCTCAACCTGTATTAGATTATTAAATATAGGTTAAACGTCATGTGGGCCTGTTCTAATCCGGTACATCGTCCTGTCCTAATTTATTATGCTGTATATCATCATTCGAGTATGTATGTAATGTAAAGAAAGAATGGACAGACGTTGTGCAATTAATGCGGTGTGAATGCATGAAGGAATGACGTGATGGATTTTAAAGACTGAATTTTTACTGTATTTGTATTAAGTCTTGAATATTATTCGAGACTTATTAATTAATCTCATATAATTTATGATTCTTTTGAAAAATTAAAAAAAAAGTTATTATTGAATTAGAAATATAAATTTCTTACCTTTTGCTTTATGGAAAGTCTGCTTCTTATCGTAAATCTCGTTCGGAAAGTGTAATTAATAATTTCACTTGTATACGATAAATTAATATAAAAGTTGAATTTATTTAATATTTAATCACTTAATACAAAATAAGAATTGAAATTTATAAAATTTAATTGTATAATTAATTAGATATAATATATTTTATAAAATTTAAAATCTCTCGTATGATTGCGATAAAAATTATTTAATTGGGTTTCTTGTGGAGCACTATGCTTCTCATCAAGACCTCGAGTCAATGACTAACTTGATGTCCACCTTAAATCGTTTTTAAAGGATCAAAAGTGTGTCGAATAGTGACCTATTACTATACTTTAATTGCTTACAAATGTGCTTGAAATTTAGTATCAAACTTCGTGCTCGATTTGGCCATATTATAAAAGATTGTAAAATGCTGCGTATGCATTTCACAATTATACACTTTTCGTTTGACGATTGATCCATTTAAATTTTATTTCTTTCGCATCGCATTCATTTCGCTTAAATTCTGATTACGAAAAATAATTTTTCTTTCAACGATCATAATTAAAAGGTACGTCGTAGAACGTAACACCTGGGGGGCCAAAAGGCTGCATATCGGTAAGATATCAGCGTAATAATAAATTGAAAATTTTTCTTTCGCTTATTTGTTTTTTTTAGTGCATTGCCATTATAATGTAGTGTCATTCAATGTGTTTATTTCAAATTTCAAGTGATTTAAAAACAACACATTATATAACAATGCCCATAAAACGATTATGTCGCGATTACGTTTTGATAATTTGTAATTAAATCATTGTATTACTTATTCTATCTAAAAGTGTTTGTATTTTTTTTCCTTAACATTACTTAGTCTACATATTGTATTTTTTTACATTACTTATTTTATAAATTCGCAATACATAATTTGAATTATTCTATTATAAAAAAAATTTTTTTTTTTTTAATGACATGAAAATTAAACAATTTATATGAGATTAAAACTCTAATATTATCATAAAAGTTCTGGATGCATGGGTTTGTGATAAACGTGATTTTTGGAGGATGGAGGAATCGGAGGAATCGGAGGAAGTGGTGGTGGAATTTTTGAATGTGATATACTTGGATTGTCGATTTTAATTTCTTGCAGTTTAATTTCTTCTATAACACGTGGTTTTTCTTCTTGTCTATTTTTTTCTTCATGATTATTATTTACCAGTACTATTAATAAATGCGTAATAGAACTGAAAATAGCTCCTAATAAATGCAGTGACCATCCATATAGTGTATGCAGTGTATATCCTCTTATTATTGTATCGATGATTAATTTTCCAATATGAATAATTATTAAAATCATAATTATTGCTGAACTTATTGATTCAAATTTGATAAATTTATCTATAAATTTCTTCCACGTATTTTCTGCGATGTGCGTTAGAATATTTTCCATGAATAAGTTGTTTATTGTGTATTTAAATTTAAAAGTGATGCTTTTTCCATCGGGAACATTATTTGCTGTTGAAGTTCTTGTAGATCATTTGATGAGTAGATTCCACTAGTTGCAAGTGAGTCTACTTTTTCTGCTTTCCAGTTGATTTCTTTTCTCGGTTTTAATATATTTATTTTAGTGTCCGTTTGTCGTGGTTGTGGTAGTAAATTTATCCAGTTTTCGCCGATCTTGTAATATTGTGGTATTATTTGGTTACAATTTATTTGCCCTCCTTTTTTTATTAAAATATGCGTTTTTGGTATAAGAAACCAAGTTTGATTCCCTACCGTGACAGGTAGCTGTGAATAACACTCTTTTGTAAGTAAAATTTATGCTTCTACTGGTGCACATTTTATGATATGTACTACTCCTCCTGCTAGCCTTGCAATATATCCAAGTTTTTTCATTATGTTGTAAGCGAATTCATCCGGGGAAAGGGATGCAATGGACAGGCAATTTCGAATTACTTCTCTCTCTAGTTCACATTTGTCTTTTAGAATATTAATATATAAACAAGAAAAAACAACCTCGCTCACTAACGCTCGCTCGGCTGCATTTCGAAGATGGTCAAGTTCAACAAAATACATTCTAAATAAGTAATTTTTATAATTACAATCTGTAAAATATGAATTTTATATTAAATATGAGTTGATACCTTTAAAATATTGTAAAATTTAAATTCTACACTTCGCAAGTGGTTATACATTTTTAAAAGTTTAAAGTCTGTAAAAAATAAATAATATTTCAAACAAAATTGATATATTGAAGCATATTCGAGATTTCAGAGTATGTACGCCTATTTATATTTTTGAAACAATGTCTTACGATTTTGGGTCGGACAAAATTTTATTCTGTTTACAGTATCAGCGAATAATATAGGTAGATTAAAACATTTTGATTTTTTCTTATAAAATATATTTTTGAGCATTTAATTTTTACAAATGCATCAATAATTGCCTGTTGAGAAATTTTTCCCAAATTAAGATATGGATTAAATTCACTTCTTATGGAAAATCTATAATTATAAAATTGTAAATTTGAAATATTGTTCTTTTCATTTTTACTTTTCATATTAGGCATCCATCCGTATCCTCCGTTTGGATAAATAAGTGGATATGTCATGGGGTCTGGGTATTTACTTATTAAAGGAATACTAATTGGATTTTCATGTCTTGAATATATAACAATATCCCGTTCTGTAGGAGGTAGACCATCTTTTCCTACAAATATCATCGCAACTTCATTACAAGATTATCAGTGAAAAAACTTATGAAATATTCAAATCAAGCAAAAATTTTAACTGGAAATGTTGGAAAATTAGTGTTAATTCCGAGAATAACTTTGTCACCATCTAAAGAAGAAATACCATTTAATATGCGTCGGAAACAATTTCCCATTCGATTAGGTTTCGCAATGACAATAAATAAATCGCAAGGGCAATCGTACAATGAAGTTGGTATCTA
This sequence comes from Megastigmus dorsalis, assembly GCA_900490025.1. Lineage (NCBI taxonomy): Eukaryota > Metazoa > Arthropoda > Insecta > Hymenoptera > Megastigmidae > Megastigmus > Megastigmus dorsalis. Next base: position 13,026 of record UELU01121963.1, read on the forward strand.
TCTACCAACACCAGTGTTTAGTCATGGTCAGTTATACGTTGCTCTTTCGAGAGCTAAGAGCAAGAAAAATTTAAAATTGCTACTACTGAACAATGCAAAAGTAGAAAGCG
>UELU01121968.1:0-25143 GCA_900490025.1 Megastigmus dorsalis
TTATTCAAGTTTTATCTTTAATTTAATACGTTCAAATAAAAAAATCTGGGAAAATAAATTAGTAATTAATGAAAATATGAAAAAACGTCCGGGGAGCAGTTCTGGATCAGACTAATCGCATGTGGACGTAGTTTCTGATCAAATGGTACCCTATTCCTGATCATATGAAATACATGCTTTAAAAGTCAGGAAAAAAATATATTTAACTTTCTCATTATTAATGTTTAATCTATTACAATAAATAACAATTATTATTAATAAATACATAATATTTATTATTATAACATAAATAATATTTATTATTATTACATAAATAATATTGGTTTTTTACTACCGTACAATAAATTATTTATTATAAGTAAATATAAGGTAATATCACAAGTAGGAATGCATTTGCAATAAGTCTTTGAAATCGTTAACATTTTTTTTCTGATTATTTTTTTACGGGTTTTGGCTTTTTGGACGTTGGTTTGTCGTTTTGTTTCTTCTTTTCCTCTTCTTTTTCCTTTTTTATTTTCATCTTCTTTAGTCTCAAATTCTTTTTCAATTCTTTTTCTTCTTATACTTTATTTTTCTTTATATCATCTAGAGCTTTAAACAAGTCATCTGGATGATATTGTTTGTTGACTCTCTTAATCGTTGGCATATCTGTTATTAGAGTTGTCATGCCTGGAAAACAAAAGTAGTATTTCTCTTTTATTATTAATTTTGTATAAATTTATGTTCTCATTTGAAGCACATTACATTGGTCATAACCTTAAAAATGGAAAATTATATGTACATAAAATCTTTATATTTTTATAAGAAACACATGATCAGAAACTGCTCTTTGCAAATAATAACATTTTATTTTTAAAGTTAGAAATTCATTAGTAAGTATCCAGGTTAAGTTTAAAAAAATTAAGTTTATGAAATAATTGCAACGCGGAGCATTTCCTGATCAGTTGATCCAGAATTATTGCGGAAGCATATGGGAAAAGGGATCAAATCCAGATCATCTATTTTTTTATTGATAGTTATTTAGCTCTTAAAAATCTTTTTGTGTTGTACTAATCAAGTATTTAATAAACAATAATGCAAAATTTACCTCGTGACGGTGAAAAAGTATCGTACAACAAAACTAAAACTGAAGGCGCGTTTCTTACGGGCGACTGTAAGAAAATGGCGTCGATCTCAATTCACATGAAGACGTCCAAAATTATATTTTTTTTTTAAATTTTCTACACACAAATATATTCTCAAACCTTAATACTAGATAAGTGAATATTTCATAAATATCTTATATTTTTATTTATGAATTTCCATTCAAATAATTCTAATGATTTATATAACGAATTGATCCAGAAAGGAGGTCTGATCCAGAACTACGCCCTTCACGGTAGAACGAATGTAAATATTAGTTTTAATGCACGTTTAACAATGAAAGAAAGTTGCTATGACTAACGAATAATACCATATAAAAAGTCAATAAATAAAAAATAATCCATGTTAGTGAAGAAAGTAAAAAAAATCTCCAGTACAAATTATTGTCTTACTGAACTTGTCTGTATTTTCTTCTGTTTATTTAGAATGATGGATAAGGTATGGAAATCATTTCATCCGAGAACATGCCTGTAATTTTAGTTCTTTTAGAATCAGGAATAATAAATATTATACTATTATAGAATCATGTTATTAACAATTCTTATAGAATAAATAATGATTTACTTTCTGCACATAGGACAGGTGGTCCAACGTGTGATCCAATCCATGAAAATGAATGCCAAAAATATTGCACAAGAGCGGGACAAAGATTTGGTTCTTGCTACATTGCATTTACTTATATTTATATACGTGGCCCCTTGTAAAGAGATAGATTAGCGAATCGTTTTTAAACGTGCAGAAAGTTCTGCATTTAATGCAGATTTCTTTTTCCGAAAGGGAGAGTTTATGTTACGGAATACAGATTACGGAAACTGCCTGACGCCGTGCCGCCAAGTATGTTCATAGTCATTTTATGATTAAGAATATTGTACAAAATTGAAAAGAGAAAAAATAATAGAACAACTAAAATGACTTACAAACTGCTAAGATTGATACTAAGCTAAAAAGAATACTTGACAATTTCTAAAATGATTTCACAACTTTCTTTAGCCAAATTTTGCCATAAGAAATTGGAAACTGATAAGATTGTTTATCTAATTGGTATTAATCGGACCAATATAAGCTTTGACAGCATTTTCTATTTATTTTATAACTTTCTTAAGGTCAAATTTAGATAATATCAAAAATGTAATAAAGAATTGATTATTTAGTTAAAAATATGAATTCGACGTTATGTAGCAAAAAATATATTTTACTTTTTACAAAATCCATAATTTTAGCTTTCTTTCCAGATACTTTATAAAAAATGTTTAAAAAAGCATACCGACTATTTTAAACCCAGTAGATGCTAGCTTTTTCTGTATACTTTTTATAGAATTTATCTAAGACTCTTGGTAATAAAGATAAACTGTTTTTTTTATATAGTTAAAATTTTAAAAGGTGATCCCGGACTTTTGCACCCTACTTTATTTTAGATAAAACTCCAGATCGTACAAGTAGCAATCAAATTTTTTTTTATGTCTATACATTTTGCAATGCAATGAAACTGTGGCAATGCTGTTGCAAGTACTACATTACACCTAGCGTTTTCTAGATTATTGGTTCGTAATGCTTATACCTGTGATACTGTTTATACATGGTTCTATATATTGTACAGGGTTTCTGTATATTTTTTATTGTATTTTAGAAAAATATTATGTAGTCCAAAACTGTATGTTATAACACAAATATGCTACAATATATATCAAATTGTCTACTCGGTGGAGAAAGGTTCGATTTCAAATTTCAGTTTGCAAAAGGATTTATCTCGTGAGCACGTTTTTTACTCTTAACTTTAAGTTCGTAGAAATAGACATTGTGTAAATGTGAAATTAGACATAAAAAATTTTATACTAAAACCTCGCTTTCAGTTTGAATTTTCCGAACTAAAATTTTGGGACATTACCTTTTTCAAACTAAATTGTGAGAAAGAGTGTTTTTTTCAACGAGCTGACGAATTATAATTGATTTCTAAATACCTGTATAAGAAAGAATATATTAAATACTACTAAATATTTTAGCAAAAGGAAAAGTGTGCGAGCTTTGATGAAAATCCTCTTACCTTTTCGTTCCATTTCACATTTTATCCATGAAATGCGTTCGAACCAAACCAGACTGAAGATGAACTAATATTTGTTACAGAGCACACCTGCAAAGATTTTCGGTGCACCCTAAAGGAATTCTGCATTGATAACGACCTAGTTTGCGATGGCATTAGTCACTGTGAAGATGGCTCCGACGAGGCAACTTCCACCGTCTGCGTCAGTGAGTATCCACTTGAACGTTTCGCCGTCGTTTCCTGTGTGCAATGAAAATTACCGCTCGCCGAGAGCTTGCGTATATTTATCCAGATGCTATTGGTTGTCCAAAGTATTTGGTGTAGTTGGGTTTCGTATAGTTATTGATATAATACGCCGAACCCGGTACTCCATGCGATAATTAAATTTATCGTGAAAACTTGCATTTGTTAAAGTTGAAGTTAAATAAAAAGCTTCCTGAGTGTTCTAATTACCTACTTCAAGGGGGTACTTTTAAATTGAAGAATCGGAAGGGTCGTTTCACTGAGGTGCTTCTATAAACATAAAAGCAGCGTAGGAATTACATTTTTAGATGAAATGTGTATTTTTTTATTTTTCAAGTAAACGTGAAAAATACTTATACAATATTGATTTTAATATTTTTAATGCACTTTTACTGCAGTTCACATGATTATGTGAATATAATTTAAATTAAACACGATATTTTTAGAGCTAATTGATTTGTATGTACAAGAGAATATTTTCAATGTACATGTGTTAATTGAAAAGTAATTAAGCCATAGGTATATAAGTACTTTATTTTTATCCAGCTTGATTTATTAAGTAAATAGATATATTAATTCTAGTTTCAACTTCGTTAGTATGTAATTAATTTTTTCTAGAAAATTTATTTAATTTCATGAGAATATAAAGATACATCATTACTGTTCATAGCTGGCGCTCTATATAATTTTCAATTAAGTATTTCTTTTATTTTTTTTTTCAAAAAAAGAAACGCATTATTAATTAATGGAAAATCATTTAATTTCCATTCAATTTTTTACAGCCGCACACGCACATACTACGGACGCACGAAAATAAGCACATAAATAATTTGACAAATGTGTAGAAACAAGCGTATATACAGTCGCATAGACACAAACACATTTTAATCACTATCCCAGCGAACTTTACTACATAAATTACAGTAAAAATTGGATCCACACGACTTCTCTTCTATCTCTTTATAACTCTCTGAAGGTTCCTTTATGGTGATTCTCCAAAGTGATTGCAATATAACATCTATAAAAATATCTTTTACAAAAGTTATTTCCTTCAGATATCTACAAATAATCAAAAGAAATAATAAACATAAAACAGAAATTTTCTATGTATTTGCATAAATGAAATGAAATCCAACGATTGACAAAAGCAATAAAATCTTACCTTTATTTGATTACCAAGATTATCCAGTTGATTTTAACTGCACACTCTTCAGCTCAATTTTGATGTTCGAGCTACGCTGGTCAGAGCGACAATAGCATCTAAAGCAATTCATCCAAGTGTTTAACAGCTGTCCGAGGTCGCGTACTACTGAATGTACCAATTCACACGCGCACGTTTATCGCAAGCTCATTCGCGTAGTCTTGTTCGAAAGGTTAATAATAGAATTATATACACCTCGACCTTCTTCGGCTTTTGTTTCTGTAACAGAAAATTGCCTCTCGAGTCCCTCGAGAGTTGAAATGACTATCGTGACAACGACTCTTGCAAGTTCATCTAAAGCATTTGCCGTTTGAAGGTATGCTATTGTGCTATACAACAGATTCCTATGCAAATGCTTGACGTTTACCTTTTCAACTAATCCAGTTTAATACGAGGCTGTAGTAAATGTCATTAGAACACATTTCCTTTGTTCATAATTCTGCTAAATAATTTTATTGCAATCACTGCATTATATATTATATAAAAAATGACAATATATTTACTCATTCGTTAAAATCACATAATTTAATATTTTTGAAATTCAATTTTATTCGTAAAATGCGTTTTAAGGTAGTTGCATACCAAATCTAAAGTCTTGAATTATTTTTGAAAATTTGAGAAAAATTAATTACACATACAGGTACAGTAAAAGATGAATTTAGGATCAATTTACCAAATAGTTTTAAAACTACAGCAAGTTAAAATTTACAATATTTAACATTGCTATATGGCGACTGTTTACGAAATGATACATTTAAGTAAATAATATTGACCGATTGACTAACTTAGTGTCGCTATGTGTACAAAAAATTTGAAAAAATTAGTTTATTATATTTTAGAATTCATGTATAAATTTGGAGAAGATTGACCAGTTAGTAACGAAGCAGTGTCAATCCAAAGTTTAACGAAATCTTACAGTTCAATCTAGCTCAGAAAGTAGAACGACCATAACCCCTCGGAGTATGACGAGCAACTTATGATTACACAAAAACAATAGTCTATCTCTCTCGCTGTGTATCATATTTCATCATGATAATATTAGGAAAAGTTATATTTTTCATTTTTAATACTTTATAGATAAACACTTCGAATATATTTTCAAATTTTTTTGTAAGTTTCAATTTGACTCACACAGTCGGTATACAACTACCTTAATACAAAAAGAATCTAGGCGAAGGACATCGCGGATAATATGCGGTAGGAGAGATTTAGCGGTGCACCGCGTAAACTGATAAGAGACTCTGCATGGGATTTTAGACACCGAGGCGTCGACGATCCTGGGAATGGAGAGCACCTGGTTCGCAATGATGATGGTCTGCCTGGTCTTGGCAATGGCAGGCCTCGTGACAGCTGGGGTTTTGTGCTACTACAGGCAGCGCGTGACAACGCCGAGGCACCCGCACAACGCGCACAACGCGCACAACGCCCAGGGACATCCACCTGTCAGCTATCCCAGTGAGTCATGTATATCCTACCTTTTATACTTATATATACATATATATCTATGCGCAGAGTTGTATCAAATGCTCGCTCGCTTACTGAGATCAAAGGGATTTTCTCGTGTTTAATTTAAATTAATTTCGAGCCACTTTTTTTACCCCGTCCCTACGCGTGGTAGCTCAAAGTAAAGCTGAAATCTAAAATTACATAATACGTCACTTAACTTTGTACACTTAATGTCGTGTTCTCTGTTATTTCGCTTGGATATTTAATTCGTTATACACGTGTAAAAGTGCACCCCTTTGAATCAGTGACCATCAGGACCTACTTTTTATAAACTTGTCTGAACGCGAGCATATGCATATATATGCGTGCTTGGATTAATCATGTTTGAACTAATTTGAAATTTTTAAATATTTTTTTAAAAGTTCTGTGCCTCAAGATTTTCCATTGTAAAATCTATTATTATTTTTTCAATAAATTCAGATCTATCTAATATAGTTTGTATATGAAGTGCGATTTTCCATGCGTGAAGACTTTACTGGTACGTGAAATGTGCGCGTGACAGAAATGTAGTAAGTTACGCAAACAAAAACGTTCTTCACGCACTCCCTGAAGGAGACAGACTTGTTGGACAAAATATTATTCAATACTCGGACGTTATAGCAATGTGTGTAGCAATACTTCACATTTTTGCATCGAAAAATAATGTACAAATTTTAAGTTTGATACAGAAATTATAACCGTTCGATCGGGGAACGCTTAAATTACTTATTTTTCAATATTTATTTAGTTAATATAATATGGGTACATTATTACTAATATTATTTTGTTTTGCTTAACTATTATACTATAAATACGTGAGAAAAAGTTTGAACTGTTTTATTATTATTTATTAAAGACTTTGAACGTACAGGAAATCTCTTAGGTTATATTTATTGATTAATATGATGGAATATATATAAATCTCTATTTCTCATCCGAGCGAGCATAACTTATGAAAAGTGTATCTTCTACCGAAAGAAGATAATCAATTGAAATAAAAACTAACATAGGCAAAATATAAAATGCTTAAAATGTATTGGTTCTTATTTATTTCAGAATGGATTGTAATGTTTAATTCTGTTAAGTATTAAGAATATGAGAATTTCCATTCATTTTCATGTAAAGTAACATTTCCTTTGAGCACACAAGTATTCGTTGAATCTTTAAAGTTATGTATACTTTACTTCTTAATGTCTTTCTATGAAGTGCTATATTCGTACGAAAAACTGAAGTACCTTTTGAGCATTTACGCAATGAAACTGGCCATATTCTATAGTTTAAAAATGGTCTCAATTTTCACCAGACATTCCGACAGTTTATCAGCATCTGGATATGATGAGAACTAGTTTTAACACGATTCTCATCAAATCCAGTTTTCAAACAATTCATTTCATTTACTAAAGCACCCATAAATAAATATAAAGAAGAGAAAAAAGTTCTTTACTAGTCTACGCGAACCCGGTGGGCAGTTAAGAATTCCAAATTGTTTAAAATATATATATAACACGCATAAACTTGATACCGGAATTAGTTATACAGCGTCCAGATGTAAAATATAATTTAGAATCTCTGGATCTCTGGGCGGGCTGTAGTGTTAAAAGCGCTGAAAGGGAGGCATCATTAGAGATTCCGTAAGCCGCGGCAAGCCGCCTTTACAATGACACACGGCGAGGAGCGCTTTTGTTTCGGGAAGGCGTCGGGCCGTGACTTCGATCGATTTTCAGCTAATGACTAAAGAGATTAATTAATTGCCAAGTTATAAATAGTAAATATATATATATATGTTGAACTAATAGTTCTTTTGGTTTGCATTGACGAAAAATAAAAGTGTTAATTGAAATACTTTCCTATTAATAGTTAGTTAAGTTTTCATTAATTTGACTGTTCTTGATACTTATTTAAGAAAAGATTACTTGCTCTAATGTATCAACTTATTAGGTGAACTGTTACATAAATTTTCAAAACTTACGAAAGTTTTTTAAAATATCAATTATTGATGAGACTGATAAATCTAGAAAATATGATTTTTTACATAAAATTTCATACATGAAAAATGTAGATTGCACATAAAAATATGGAAATGAAATATTATTTCTTATCTTTCCTCTAAATTTTCTTTCGGCAGGGTTTAGTAAAATAAATCCTTTGGCACTTTACACTGCTTTTTATCAAATTAATAGTTATTATTAATATTATACCCAATGATTGTTAAATATTTTATGCATTTTCTTTATGATAATAAAAGGAACTTCTACAATTTATGGTTTTTATAAACGTACATTATTGCACTGTATCGCTTATAGTCTAAATAGAAATTTATTATGACTAATTAAGTTTAAGTGTAAAATTATTGAGACATATATATATATAATTATGTAGTATTTTATCTGATTATTGGATTGAAAATCGAGCAAGACTGGAAATAGTAATGTCATATGCATTGAAAAATATTCATTAACTGTTAATGAATATGTCTTTCGGACACAAAGTGAATGCTTACAATGCATTTAAACGGCCAATGAGTCATTTCTTGGATACGTATAGATGGATACATGATGTTTGAAAATGCTTTTAGTAAATTTGACGATAATTGCACATTTTATGTGGTACAATATTCACACAATATTATTATAGATACCAGCTTTAAGAGATATCATACATCTCATTATTTAAAACTTTTTTCCATTTTCGATACTAATCGAAATGGTTGTATAAGCGATTTATTACGTAGAGAATTTCCTCTTTTCTAAACCTAAATTTCAGAAGGTAAATTCACGCGGTTAAAGCATCCAATTCCATACTTCAAGCGTATCATTGAGTACGATCATTGTTAAAGGTTGGATGGAGTTAAGTGTAAAACAAAAGCTTAACCTGTGTCAATTGAGGACTTGAGCGTAATAAAGCGTTTAAACCATCTATTTAAAGCTTCATTTAGTTCAGTTAGATAATGTGTGTGCGCCAGTAGTTCTTATGCAATTGGCATATAGCTCGTATAATGATTTTAATTGTAAAATCCTATTGTGTCAGTCAAAACATTTTGAATACATCAGAGAAAAAAATAACTAATCACTTTATATAACAACGAAACGTAATACTATAATAATATTTAAAATTTTAATTTTATTAAAGTAACATTTTATAATTTTACTGTACAAGAAACGTATTTTTCCAATGACAATTTTTGAAATCTCTTTCCAACTCTATATTCTTATGAAATACTTGTTACTTTTCTTAATTAATTCTGAATTATTTTGATCTTTCACCTGGGAATCGGTCAAGTGAGTCACCATCTGTAGTCTTTCATGAATTATTTACAATTATACGTTTCCCGAATCTCTCAATTGAATTCCAAATTGAAATTTTAAATCAGCTCAAACCACATTCAAAACTCCTCTCCTGGAGATATATATATACAACTAACAAGACGCATCCACATTGTTGAAAATGTTCAACCCTTTTACTGCTACATAGCGCAAAGAATAAAATTAACTCGCTCGCTGTGCAGTCTAAGAAATAATTGCACTATACGGACTGCGGCCCCGCGTCTACATAACGCTTTGTTTTTCGAGCCCGAGAAAGAGAGAGAGAGAGAGAGAGAGAGAGAGAGAGAGAGAGAGAGAGAAAGAGAAGCACTGCACAGCCGCTGCTCCGCTTCGAAAATTGTCCCCGTCGAAATGAAGAAGATTCGCGCCGCATGGTGCCGTGAGCGTGAGAAAGCGCACATATATACATGTACACAGAGCCAAACCCACCGGGCGTCGGGCGGCTGGGCTAAAACGAATGTTTAGCAAACGTCGCGAGGGAATCGCGGTGGTGGAGGCGCATGTATATACATATACAAATATATATATATATATAAACGGGGAGCATTCGCGGGGCTGCTGGCCCAGTTCCAAAGGAACATTGCCGTCGTTATGTGTCGACACGCTGAAAATGGAAATGGGCTCGCCGGAATTTATTTCTTTCGCGGGGTATTTGTACGCCTTGCGGGTAGTAGTGCTCCTTTTTTACTCTTCCTTCTCTTCCTTCTTCTCTTCTTATTCTTCCTCTTCTTCCTCCTCTTCTTCCTCTTCTACCCCCTCCCCCCCACTTTCGAGCTTTCCTTTGCTTGCACAGCCTGCCATTTTATGCGGGACCAAGGCTTGAGTCGTACCCGAAAATTACTTGTGCATTTGTAAATATAAAACTGTGCAATTTTTCTTTTTGGTTTTATTCATTATAAATCTCTGGTTATATTCGTGCTGCGGTATAGAAGCGATTTAAATTGAAGACAAACAAACTTTCTTTCCTTAAATTTAATTGAATTATACTTTCGATTTTCGTGTTACTAGAGATACAATAGTCTATGCGAACTTTTAATCAATTTAATGTATATATTAGAGGTCTATTTCCCGATAATTCGATAAGATGTATATAATATAAATAGAATAACTGTTCTAAAATACAATGTGGCTACGTACAACGTACAGACTTAGAAATGTCTTAACTCTTTTGTGCATGGGCTTATGCATATTATATAGTCATTCTGTGTATGTTATGCATTTGTATTGTATGTTATAAAGGCATAGTATTGATCTTTTCTATTATACAGAAGATTACTTTTACTTATCAACTCTTTCTCAAATATGTACAATGTTTTTTCTTTATTGAAATGCGTTTTTAGTAATTTTTTCTTTTAAATAAAACAAAACGATTTGTTGCATATATATACAATGTACACTTATTGTGTGTCCACAAAGTATTCACAAAGGCTTAAAACGTCTTACTTTGCAACGTAACTTAGAAATTATATCTCAAGCTTCAGTAAAAAAAACTTATCAATTGAATTTTATTTATTCTTACTTGTGAGCGTTTATAAGATGAAAGCACACAGATGGGGAAAGGGGACCTATTTGCGACATTTACTGTATACTCGTACATCATTGTAAGAGATAACCAAACATGCAATCCAAAATGATTTTTTACTGTTAAAAGGAAAGCGATTAAATTATCAGTCTTTCAATGATCAAACGCTTTTTCTATCTTATAAAAATTTCAGAGTAAACCGCTGCGAATAGTGATAAATCTTGCAAACGTTCTGGAAAAAGAAAAAAAAACTTGGAATCAATCGAGCATCAAACGGCACTTGAAGCGTAAGAACAAGAGAGAGAGAGGTGGAAATAAAACCACTCGGAAATTGACCCACTGGCACGATTTTACGAGCTCGAGTCTCGGCAAATCTGACAATTCGCAATTGAACTCAATTAATTAAGATTTCTAGTCTCGCACACAGCAACTCTGTGTCGGCTCTGTGTCGGTCGGTCGGCGCTCTCTCGCGCGCGCACGTGCAATTCGACGAAGTCAACTGTCGGTGCGGCTCTCAAGGGGGGGAACTCGCGAACTGGGTCAGCTATTCACCTAACCAATGATACACATTTAAATGTACAATGGTCCGCACCTATTACCACCGGCTTTATATTCGGAAGCTTTTAAAAGCAATTAGAGAGTAAGAGTAATTCGTGCGCTCGTTTTCGAAAGTGCATGCTCGTGCGCGGTCGATCGCTGAGTGTGTACGGGAGAAAGTCGCGGCCGGCGTACGTGGACACGTGTGTTTGTCTCTGCATGCGCACGCGTGTATTATATAGTTTAAAATCAAAAGCACGCCGCGGCCGCCCTGTCGCTAGACGTGTGTGTGTGTGTGTGTGTGTGTGAGTGAGTGTGTGTTTATATCAACGGAAACTCGTTGGACGGCTTCCGCTGGATTTCTCACTAATGCGACGCTCGACGTCAAATTTAAATGACCGTCGGCGCCTTTCCGCGTTGAACGTATTATTAGATGGATGTTAATTACACCGAAACTACAGTCAAACGGTCTTTTCCGATTGCCATCGGTGCATCCTCGATGTACCGTAAACAACCCATCGTAGATTGTAAATCTATTTACTTTAATGACTTTTTATTTTGCTGTATGAGTTGCTTTAAAGACAAATATGAATCCAGAAAAGGATTTTTGTTTAACTAATTATTAAATGAATAGGTAGAAGATTTTCCATGTACGAGGATCAAAAAAAATTTAATCTCAATTTCTCATGTATGATTTTGTAAAACATGTATAATTAAAATGAATCAGCATAGTATCCTGGAAGATTTTTATAGTCCTTATTTACAATAATCGATTTAGTATTTAAAATCGTATAATCCGTAAACTTATATCTCTAAATAAATAAATTAAGAACAATCGTAAGTGAACATTTGAATAACTGAAGTGTACGGAGAGTAGCAAGAAATCTTAATCTACAGATATTTGCGAACGATAAACTTATAGTCTATTATAGTGTTATTGATTTATTTCACTTGCAATGCCAGATGATAAACTGACATGGTATTCAGAATTTTTCTATTTTTATCTTCGAATTTGTATGCTTTTCGACAAAGTAGAGACTATAATGACATGAGAAAAATCGATTGAACTAAGAATGTTAATATTTTCAACTGATTGTAGAAACTGAGATGTGTCGGACACTTATCAACTCTCAAAGTTGTAAATAAATCGTGTCATTACTGAGGAGGTATTCATTTTACGTTGGGGCTCAAATTGCCATGGGTCACGCGAATCTCCAATTGCTATCGTCAAATTTCTATTGAAGCTTCTATCTTTTGCTGGCATTCGAATACACGTCACTTTTCAACTTACCTTCTCTTCATTATAATTAAAACATTTGTGTGATTCACAATACACATTGACATCTTACTCACCATCTGCACCTTTATTAACTTTATTTTATTGTTCATCATGTTTATAACTTTAGATTGAAATGTTTTAATAAATTCGTTAATTTGTCATTAATTCTGTCTTCTTGCATAGACCATTATAAAACTGAAATTAATTACGAGCACAAAATTATTGCGTGTTGTATATTTAACGTCGTATACAGTTCCAATTCAAAAACAATCATTGCATACTGTACTAATTGAATTGATACAGCAATTACAACTTGATATTTATACTATTAAATTTAATAACAAAATTCTTCATTATTACGTACATTTAATTACTACAAGTACAGCATTTGTAATAATAACATTATTGACATGAGTCTATACAACTAGTTTAAAATGAGCTTATACGACCGAAAAGTAAATAGCTATAAAAAAAGACAAATTATCGTTCTCGAGGTGAAGATTATAAGTATGTTCAAGATTTGCGCTCGCTTTAAAAACAATCTAAAGATAGTAAACTATATCACTACGAGTATTCTCCAAACTAATAAAAATCCTCAAACGCCTTGCGTTCTACTTTTGCAATATACATCATGTGCAACGTCATTATCATCGCCATCAACTGGTATTTGCACTTCCCACTCTATTCCTATTCTCTTTCACCGTCTCACAATCGATAACCCGATAGCTTAAATGCTGATCATCGCTTGAGCGCCTCATAGACACACGCCTGCGCTCGTCAGTTGAGTTGCACAGTATACATACTTTCTATTAGCTTTGTGCCAAACAACGAGCGCTCGCGCGCACGTAATAATGTATGCGGGCTCGTTAACGGCGTCGGCGGCTGCGGCGGTGGCGGTGGCGGTGGCGGTGGCTACTCCTTGACCAAACTGTCGCTGCCCCTGAAATGACCTCATCACTGTCGCCGTGGCCGCGGACGAGGCGAGGTAAGAGCGTGCCCCCGGACAAAACACGTTCAACTTCGGCAGACGCTGCTGAGAACGGCCTCGCACTCGAACCAGTCAAATCCGAAAGCGGCAGCGACAACATGAACTGGCATCAGGGGCCCAGCGCTCGTAGGCTCATGGCCTTGTCACTTGCGCTCTTCGTCCTCTCAACCATGCTGCTGCATCAGGTGCTCACGCAGAATCTGTCCTTCTCTGGCTCCGTGCAGAACAGTCAGTACGGGGTGGCCACCAAGGACTTCTTCATCGGGCCATGCCTCGTCAACACGAATCAGACCTGTCCAGATCCGGAGGTATCATTCTTCTTGTACACCCAGAACAATCTCATGCTTGGTCAGGAGGTTTATGTGAATAACACTGGTTCTAATTTGGGGGATACAAATTTCGAGCCACAGAATCCAACGAAAATCATAGTGCACGGATACAATTCGGATATGCAGTTGGACTCTCTGGTCGATATAAGGCGAGAGTACCTTAGTAAAGGCCAGTACAATCTGATCTCGGTGGACTGGCACAGATTGGCGTCTGGACCCTGTTATCCTATCGCTGTACACAATGTACCGCATGTAGGCGAGTGTCTTGCCCAGTTCGTCGACAGACTCAAGGATTACGGAGCCGTAGACATTCACGTGATTGGTTTCTCCTTGGGTGCTCATGTTCCTGCATATTCAGCTAATTATTTGAGGCCGTACAAGCTACCAAGAATTACGGGACTGGATCCGGCCATGCCGCTGTTCATCACCGTTAACAAGGACGAGAAGCTGGACTCCAGTGACGCGGACTTCGTCGACATCTTTCATACCAATGCTTTTGTCCAAGGCAAAGTCGAACCGAGTGGACACGTTGATTTCTACATGAATGGAGGTATCAATCAGCCTGGATGCTGGGAAAAGAGAAATCCCTTCGGATGCAATCATCATCGAGCGGCCATGTACTTCGCCGAATCTATTAACACCAAAATCGGGTTCTGGGGCTGGCCATGTCCTGGATTTTTGGCCTACTTGTTAGGATTATGTCCGCCAAGGTTTCCCGCGGTACTCGCTGGTGATCCAGCAGATCAGGATTACAGGGGTTTTTTTCTTGTTAAAACGAAAGCTACGAGTCCCTTTGCCGAAGGATTGTTTACGGTGGAGCCGCCCAATGTTTTAAATTTGTGATTTTTTTACGTGCGGGCGTGGGGTGCTGTGGTACTTAATAATCGTTATTTATTGAACAAATGTTCGCAGTTGTGATTTTTAAAAGTGTGATGTGCGCGTATCGTCATCATCAACTGATCTGATCAGATTAGATATGCAAGCATTGACATGTGAGTGAGTGTATATGTAGGTGTACCTGGTACATGTATTTTATCAAAATATTGATTCTCTTCTTGAGAAAGACTTATGTTACAAATGAACGAGGAAGATTGAAAAGAATGTTTGTAAGAAATGTTATAAATTAACAATTTAAATTAATTTTAATATTGTTACTTTTTTGAAACGCAAATGAATACTATTAAATAATGAGACTTTTATAGCATAAAACTTACATAGAACTTTTGTTTAGAAATCGATTCTTCTGAAACTTTCCTATATTTAATTGAAAAATGAGAAATATGTCCAATAATTATATCATATTTTCTAACAGAATCTTTAATCTAGAAGTTTGGAATAAATGTAACATTTATGTCCCAAATAAATTATTTTGGAAGATATAATAGATTGAGAAGCAAAAAATATTGTAAAACCGAAAACTCCGATGGCATGAGTGCCTGATTATTTGAAGGTATCATTTGAATATGTCCTTATTAGGGTTTCACTTCTACATGCAGTTCAGTTTAAAGTATTTTACATAATATTTTTCTTTATAATATAAAAAAGAAGTAATACAGTGTTCAAGATTTGTTGTAACATATTGGGACAACGTTGAAAACACTTATGTAAATAAAAAAAACAAAGATTTATTAAATCTATTATACTATTTATTCAGTAAATCAACGATATTTTGAAGTAATAGGTAGTTTTTAATATTTCAGTATACAATTAGATGAAAATTAAATTAAAATTCATATTATTTTGAAAAAAAGGTTTTTATTTGTGTATACATAATTAAAAAAAATTTGCAATAAAAAATAAAAAGAGCAATGAAATTTCATGTAGCCTTTAGATCAAATTTAACATGCTTTTTAATTTGTCTTTTTAAAAATTTCAATATTATTTCTTACATAATTTTCTTTCTATCTTTTATTAGTTTCAAACGCAAAATATTTAATCAATCGTATGCATGTAAGTGCATAGAGAAATGCATTAAATAAATATTATCTTAATTACTTTTATTACCCAACTTGTCTATATATATTATTAGGTGACTTAAATTTCTGTGAGCAGTGCATAAGAACTGATGATATTAGTAAATTATTATTAATATTCTTAACTTAGCTATAAGTATAAATACATTTATGTAAATAATTGCAGAGGATTTTCTAAACAGAGCAATTTGGTTAAGACGGTTATATTAGGATTTTTTACGATGCACAAGAAGTCATGATCTAATAATATTAAATTGATTAATTGTTTTGCAATTTACAGTAATCTTCACATTTATAAATAATGCTAAATTTCAATTGAAATAGTGATGCCCTAACATTAGCAATTGATGTAAATGGTTTCGTGTTCCTATGTGTACTATTGAAAAAGAATTTCAGTTACATTTCCGAACTTTGCGTTAATACACAATCCATCAAATGTGACATGTTTGATGTTTTGAAATAACCGTATAATAAATTCCATAGAACTGCGAAGTGGCAAATGTTGATACCTTTGATATACTGATAGCGTTTCGGTGTATGCTCGTATTTCATATGAAAGTCAATATCTCCATAGGAATGACGGATTAACGAAAATCCACTATTTGAATTCGTTACATTCGGTTGTAAAGTTGATATTAGAATGAAAAACTCAAACTAGCATTGTAGAATTCAAATAATAAAATATTGGATTGTATACGATAATGTAACATTAAAGCATCATATCAATACTATTTGCATAAATAAAAAAAGTTGTACAGCGTGAAGATCTTTGTCAACTTTTTAAAATGCGATGAAAATCTGTTCATATAACATATGTAATTACGACTTATGAACTTTTAGCAACAGGTTGCTTCTAATTTACGCTCAAGTTAGGAGACATCCGTTTAACTTTGAGCGCTTTGTACACATTGACTATACATGTATATTCTTCAAACAATGTACATAGAATATATTATATTTTTGTTATACTAGTCTTGAATCTAATTTACTATCCTGTATTACTGCCGTTGGTACATTATCATGATATATACGGCATAATTCCTGTTTAGACTCTATAAGCCTTACACCAATATATTGCCAAGAGTTATTAAACTTTCTTAGCGCTTGATATCTTTGCGTAATCATTAAATTTGTCGTTTGCTAGAAACTTACAACTTTCTAATGTTATTTAATTTGTCCTCATAACGGCATTAAAATATTTCATCCACTTTTAAATGATCATTTTATGCAAGAATGTTGCGAATAATTTTATGCTTCAAAATTAATCAATTCTTTATTTTCTATAATTTAAATTTAATAAAATTTTGATTGTCTTTTAAGTTATAAGAGCAAGGGCATATTTATAAATAAGCCGTAGTTACAAATACTTTAGTTTAAAATCACTTATTTTTTTCTAAAATGTTTTTTATACTGTTATTGTCCAAGCTCTTGTAAAGTAATGAACGGCCAAAAAGTAACTCGTCAACAACTCAATAAAATATTATGAAGCTCATATTCTTTCTAATTAGTAGAGTCTAAGCAACGCTAATAGCCAGCAAAAACTTTTTTATAACGAGATATCCTTTCCGTAACCCCAGCGTATTTCAGGAGAGGTAAAAAACAGAAAGCTTCGTATAAAAAAAGACAGAAAAAAAAAGAAAAAGAAGCGGTACAGCAGCATCAGCAGCAGTGGCGGTACAAGCAGCGTCAAACTTTCTTAGCGGTCGAGGGCCGCATGCGCTCCGGATGCAGGAAATTCTAATGTGGGCCCGGAGGGCTTGTCGCTATACTGGTTCTCTACGCACAACAACCGGGAGAGAGGGAGAGGGTGATAGGATAGGGGAGAGAGATGGAGGAGGAAAATAAGGGAGGGAGATAGAGAGAGAGAGAGAGAGAGAGAGAGAGTATAATGCCGTTGAGAGCTCAGTAGCTCTGTAATAGGAGAAGGTTGCATTAAAAGTTGAAGGGATTGTTCAAAGCTTGTTTCCAACGCACGCGCTAGCGAGCCGCGAGCGCGGAGCACGCAATTTAAAGTTACAGGAGGTCGCCTTCAGCGCTTCGACTCTTGCACTATCTACCTTGCACGTACACAGAGCGGTTTGTTGTGATCCAGTAGTAAAGCCAAAATACTATACGGCGTCACCTGCTGCACCGCCAAAATACTATCGGCGTGACAGCCGATAGTGATGGCGGCGTCGGGCTTGACTTTACTTCGGGATGGATCGGCAACTTGTGTACAGCCGCCAGTCCAGCTCACCTGACGATATTCGCGAATTTTATGATAAGCTTGCAGCTGCAAGTTTGGGGGGCTGCGCGAACTGTTCGAACTCACGCACTTGCCAACTTCCAGCTTGTACATATATATATATATATATATATATATATAGTCAACGTCAACGCTAGAGCTTTGCCAAGGAAAGTCAATATAAGAGAAAATCTAAAATTTTATGCACAGGCGAATCGAGTGCTTTACTTTAAACCTCGAGTGCATGTTAGTATGCATACTAAAAATTGAGGCGAACTATAAGCAAAAAGCACGGTGCGTTAGCTTTGCGGAACTTTCACTTTATTTGAATTTTAAAAACTTACCGACCATTGATCTTTGTGAACCATATATTGGCATAGAAAAGATTTTCACCGAGCTACTTTAACGGCTGACTGGCTTTGATGTTCTCTCTTGGTCTCATGTGGGCTTGAAAATTCATTCTATGCTTTTCCAGTAATTCTTCCATCTGTGATTTTAACCCATTAAGACCGAGAGAAAATTTAAAAATTTTAAAAGTGTATATTTATACAAAGATTTTGCATTTTTTCGATTGTCTGTAAAAAATGGAAAAAAAATATTCTTTTTCAATGTACCGCGGTGTTCATATACTTAATAATCTGACGATATTAAAATGTAAGAGCCACTCAGATTTGCACAGTATTTGAATTTCAATTATTTTATGCCTTTCAATTTTCATGTGACGTGCACGTCATGTACGGACATAACGGAGTGAATAAACCTAAAAGTACTTGAAAATTTCTATTATACATAAAGATGATCATATCCGTCCTTAAGTAAACATGTGCAAAGCCAACCTACATTCAAACACTTTTACTAATAACACTCCCGATAACAATACGAAATATTTTTCGCAGGATGTAGGTTATTAAAGCCGCCTGTAAAAATTATCAGTATATTGTATCTTAAAGAGCTCTTGAGTTACTATTTATCTTGAATCCCAATTGCCAGTGCTGAGATATCGTCCTAAGCTATTTCGTAAAAAAATAAGTCAAAGGCACGCCTTGAGATATGAAAATAATTTCTATAGGACAGACCTAGTTAATGCAAACTATTTACAGCCAGTTTTTCTTTGTACTGAAGCTTTAAAATTTTTTACAGATTTATTCGTTATGATAAATAAAACTTATTACAAAGTATATACACAATTGTAATTTAGACTAATGTTAATATTCTGTAAAAATGATAAAATACAATTATATGCATAAACATTTGACTTGATGTACATAAGCGCGAGTAGAGTCATCACCCTAGAAGGTAGCTGTAGGTTTAATTTAATTAGTGCTTCTAATTCGGACTCTAAGCCGTTAGTGCCAGTGGAATCTTGTAGAATTTAAGTTTTCTAATTTTTTGAGCTTTTGATAAACCATAATCTCGAAATTTCATAGAATAAATATACTGGAATAAATATAAATATACACTGACCAATAGCTCGGATTTCCGAGTTATCCGGCGGTATCTGTATAGATAAAATCAAAGTAAATTATTTATTTTCTTGCGTAAGCTAAAAATTGCCATAAGCCCACTAAAAATGATAAAAAAAGCTAAATAAATGAAAGAAATGATTATATACCCTCGGTCTTAACGAGTTAATAGAACCGTTTCTGTCTGTATCTAATTAATTGCATTGCTATACAATATGGTTGATATCTTGCTGTACTGGTTAGTACTGGTTTTATTCTAGTAAACAGAGTTATATGGAAGATAAACACGAAAGTTCTTAGTCTCGAGTATAGTTACACTAATACCAATACCTTATCAAAAACCAGAATATAAATATATCCGGGTGTACTGAATAATCTGTAACCATTAGTTTGTGTAATATTTGCCATTATAATAAATATTGTATTCAGTCCAAGGCAGAGAAGTTAAAATAATCTAGTTTTCTCTGAGAAAAAGTGTCTCTCAGAATCGAACTAAAGCTATAAGACGAAGGGAGTAGACTCGCGGTCGGGATTCGGTTGGCTGGGATAAGACGAGCACGTGGAGAAGTGAAAAAGAGAGAAAAAAGGCAGAAAAAGAGTCGCGAAGATATTGAAAGTCGAGGATATATACAGGGAAGACGAGAGGTGGTTTTGAATGTGCCGTATGCAGCGTCGTCGACGCCGACAGATCACAGTTTTATATTACTTTCGTAGAAACGGCAGCACCGACTAAAACACACGCTCTATAGACTAGTATTCTACGCGCGATCGAAAATCTGACTGCACGGAATTCAATAGAATTACGGTACTCTTAAGCCGGAAAACCGGAAATTATTGACACTTTATAGAGAAACTGCGGTTTACATATAATATAGCATATTCTATTAGCACATTATTTTCAACAATGACACTAAAGATTTTAATAAATGTCTAACTATTATACTGTAGCACCGATAATGATTCTTTTTCTAATACTTTTTTATTTATAATCGTGAAGGAATAAGTTGATATTTAAGTATAATGCAATCGTATAAGATAAGGCTATAAAACAATGATTACAGGGACAAGTGATAAAAAATGATTTTATATGCAGAGCGGACATGAAACTCTGTGCTTCGCAAATATAATTTCAATATTACCATATCACTAAGTAACTTGTACGAGTAATTTTTATTGTGCAAAATTAATTTACATTTTTTTTAGAAATATTATTGGTAGCAATTAAATTTTATTTGCTTAAAATACATTTGGTGTATATAACTTTGAATAAATTCATGTAGCAGGCTATACACGTGATGTGTGTTTTCAACGAAAATGTAGTTCAGCTTATATCATGAATTTATATTTTCTTCGATATAATGTATATTTGAATTTATAAATATTTAAAACTATCCAAGTTTATATTTAATAATTTTATTATTTGTTTGATTAAGAAGTTAAGACGTTATCAAGTCAATGGACTAAAACCGTTCGCTTTACTGACTGAATAATGTCAATACAAAAATAAAAAAATAAAAATGTAGAATATATACATTTATGTAAATAGTAAAACTAATGCTATGATCCATTATTGAAAGATACTAAATACATATGATTTTTTTTTATTTTTGTTCTTCTGGAAAAAGAATAGTACAGAAGTCTAAGTAACTTTCAAAAAATGAAAATATTAATTGATGTGATTTACGAAATCTCATAATCACAAGATTCATGTGCAAATGTCCACCTTAATTACGTCGAAAATATTATCATCCAGAATCCGTCGGATTCCAGGAAAGACGGAAGTGCACAAATTATCCACCTTTTATTTCTTCGATGTATATATACACTCGGAAATACTTTTAATAACAAACTCGAGTACTCGCAGTCGATTGCACGACGAGTATCTCTAGGGATTTGCCGTCGATGAAATTGCTGGCTGTACGTTTAATGTATTCTTGGGCGCCGTAAAGCATTTTTCGCATATGCCATAAATCCATTTGACCCACATTCACGCCAGAAGCGTAGAAAACTTTATGTTTTTTTTCTCTCTCTTCCTCACTCTCTTATAGTACTCGATACTATGCTTTTTTGTTTGGTTTTTTAGGTTCTGTACTTTAAAAATATAAAACACAGTTGATGTTTAGGAAAAATAAAATTATGTATAGTGGAAAGATGATCTGCGAGTTAAGTACGACTTTGTACTTATTAATATTTTTTTTATCTCTTAAGTATCAATCGTTTAAAAGAATTGAAGAATTCTTTTAGTTTAAAAGATTGTATCTATTTAAAAAAAAATAATATAATAAATGCTTCAACAGTCAGTCGTATATTTTTTAAAGTATCATTTTATTTTATAGTAAATGACTGTATCTAATAAAAGACTGTAGTTGCTAAAGAAAGGAAAAATCTGTTATTCATGAAGGTATTTTGAAAGATTCATTAAACACTGACTCCCATTAAAATTGTTTACATTATATGTACGAAATTTATACTGTCAAATAATAATAAATGTATGTTTGAAAATGATTTTCAATATCGAACTATTTCCTATAATATTTCTCCCCGTGTTCCTTATATTTCTGTTTTTATAAAACTAATTAAATTAAAAAAAGCAGTTTCTACTATTGTAAAAGTGTTTTATTCATTAAACATATTGTAATTAAAAAAGTAATTAAATTAACATTTTAGTAATTAATTTCTTTAAAAAGACGTAATTAAAGCATTATAAAAATGAAGACCGAATGTATGCGTATCGTATTTCGGAGAAAGGATAATATTCGATAAAATTTAAAACGGTCTATTTCTCATTTTACTTGAGAAAATATGAGCAAGCTGGAGAAAATGAGCAGCACGGGCTCTGGAATTTCTGTTGCACCAAAATTTTTTCGCACAAAATCAAACGAAACTCGGGAAGTAAGAGCTGCTTCCGCGATCTTAGGGACGCAAAATTGCTTTCCCAAGGTGAAACTTAATAAAACGTGCGAACAGCTATTTCGGATTGGAAAAGAGTGCAACCTTTTAACGGGAACTTACTTTACTTACCTTTCCATGGATTAGTTTAACAGAGAAAATTTTTTTCAAAGGAAAGAGGGTGGCGGCTATTAAAAAGTTCACGCCTTACGTATAACTACGTGTATAACTTTGTGTTATAAACTTTTTTTTTTATTATTTCCCCTGAAAATTTTTTAAAAGCTTCCTATACTTGCTTTTAAATCGGATACATTCCGCATCCGCGTGACAATTTACATCAATGCTAATATTTATGTTCAATCTTGGGAAAGTGTATATATAATTTTCAAACTAACTTCATTTTTTTGAAAATATATGTAGATATATATGTGCAATATTAACAAAAACATCCCTAATTGTACTTATCATGTTTTAAGATCATAAAAAATCAACGAAAATAAATCCAAAAGGTATACAAATGCGAAAATCTTTGAAGAAAAGCATCAAGTTTAGTGTTTTCGATCCTATAGTAAGCGCTAACTGGAAGAGACGTATATTGACAGCTGTGTTATCCTGTTTCAGTGCAACAGATGTACGGATCGAACGGCGCGTCAGCCGGAATGCCGGCGGGCATCACGAATCTGAAGATGGGTCCGGTGATGGGCGGCATACAGGGAGCCACCACACTACCCCGGCCGGGAAACTGGCTGCACCCTGCGGGCCTCAGGCACGGGCACAGCGCGGCCCGGGTCCGCCTCTACTGCCAGGCAAAGTGAGAAGCCACGGTTCTGACAGGTACGCTTCAATGTCTTCGCCTTCTCGTGCATGTATGTTGTTACGGTCCACGATTTATTTTCAATCGATTACTGTTAGACTCATATATACACGGAATAAAGACTGGGGAAACCGCCGCGCTAAGAGCGGTGTAGCAGCGCCACTAGCAGTAGTATGCAGCGGCCACTCTGTTTCTGGGGTAATGGTTACCCCACTCACGTACGGAGAGTTGAGATAATTTCTTTTCGATTAATTATCTCGAAACTTTACACTCATCGAAATCGAATAAAAAATCGTTTCCAATGTAAAATTTTATTCTCTTTCAATTGGTGTAAACCATTTGATTCTAGCCTAAGCCATTCTCGAGATATAAGCAAATAAAACTTTGAAACTCTGTTTTCGCATAGAACCTGTCGACCTAGGAAGCTGCAAATTTGAAAACCGGTTTTTTCGACACCGATTTATTTAAGAACCAAAATGCAGCTGTTTCTATTTCTATTTTCATTTCATTTGTGCTTTGTATCTTGTTACTTACTATATGTATCTTGTTTATTATACTATAGCATGGGCGAATGATTCTCCCAGAAAAAATGAACTGCTCTCCCGTTTCAAGGGCAAACAGCTCGCCGCATACGCGTTGACTAACAACAATACCAGTTGGGGCAACCGCTCCCCAGTCTTTTTTCCGTGTATATATACAATGAGGTTTAGTTTTTGAATAAAGTTGCTTTTATTTCTGATGGTTAATTCATTTTTGTAAATATGAACTTTATACGACGGATTCGGACTTTTACTACTTAAGGGGACGTCGGAGTCACTAAAAATTTAAATTTCCCGCCCTTACTACATCAAAATACCCACAAGGTTTTTCAAAGTTTTCTCTTTAACAAATTATCTAATTGACTCGAAATTTTAGGAGATGATAGAATGATCATAAATGAAGCGCGCTCAGCCCCGGGATTATCGATAAATTACATAAATGTAATATTTTCTGTTTGAAACATAATTGCCAAGTTAGAATCACGCCATCTCATGGATTAAATTGAAATTATTAGTGATCAGTCTATCATCTCTTCAAGTTTCAAATCAATTGGTTAATTTTTTAAGTAGAAAAGTTTGAAATACTTAATGCCGGTAAAACAGGCGACTCCGACGTCCCCTTAACCCATTAAGTCCCAGATGGACGTTTCTTCCAGACTTTTTTCATCGACTCTATTTAATATGAAATCGGTCCTGAAAAAAATCAAGACAAGTCATTTCCGACGTAAAATTGTCTAAACTTTCGATTTATGTAGTTAGAATTAAAAGAAAATGCGTATTACAAAAGTTATATTTATTTATTTGCCAAAAAACACTAAATTTCGAGTGAAATTTCTTTTTCATTTCGTATTATCGCATCGAAATCGTTCGTAGATTTATGTGCTTAGCATAATTTTTGCGTCATTGAATCCTAACCTTTAAAGCCTCGCTGGAATTTTTCGATTCCATTCATTAAAAGCCGAGATATTGTACTTTAAATGTTGGAAATAATGTTAAATACCTATATATCCCGCTATTTCGATTTTTTACAGTATACGATTTAGCAAAAAATTTTGTCATAAATCTAAGTAGTTCCTCTATAAAGCTTATCCTGCAAGCTTTAATTTAATATTTTAGACAACTCTGTACGATTTTTTTAAGCCAAGATATCACA
>UELU01121975.1:0-11460 GCA_900490025.1 Megastigmus dorsalis
GACTTGGAGAGTGCCTTTCTGTAGATACCAATTTTTCCGGAAGACATTCCGAAGACTGCAGTCATAACACCATTCGGTCTTTACGAATTCTTAGTAATGACCTTCGGATTCAGAAACGCGTCGCAAACCTTTCAAAGATACGTCAACATGGCGCTCGGGGATCTAGATTTCGTATTCGCATATATAGATGATATACTAGTGGCATCCGCCTCGCCAAAGGAACACGAAAAGCATTTAAGCATAGTGCCTGAAAGACTTCAAGCCTTCCACTTGCACCTAAACCTTAACAAATGCACTTTCGGCGCGGAGGAATTGATATTTTTAGGACACACAGTCAGTAAAAACGGTCTTAAACCAGACCCGAAGTTGGTAGAAGCTATCAAAAATTTCCCCAAACCCGTAACAATAGATGATTTACGCAGATTTTTGGGACTGGCCAATTTCTACAGGAAATCTATTCCCAAGGCGGCGCACACACAACGCCACCTACACTTATTAATCAAGAGCAATAAAAAGAAAGACAAAACCCCTGTAATTTGGAACCCCAACGCAGAAGCGCTTACATGTAGGTGTGTACAGCTTGCCTGTATGTGTGGCGCTGCTTGTACGGTAGGTTAGGCTGGTGCCTACAACACTAATACTAATAAAGCGTATTTTAAATATTTTTCTACTTACTTTTAAATTAACACAATCTACTTATTGTTAGATACAACTATAGCTAAAAAACTTTAATTCTATAACAGAAAATTTATATCAACTCATAATAAAAATATAATTATATAAATATTAAATAATATAGATACCCAAATAAGATACATAACTATTATAAATACGAATAGTTGCGATTATCACTATTCAAGAGATGAAGTAAGTGCGCAATTGGAACTTTACATGACTTTTCTTTATTTATTTTGATTATTATAAAATTATAAGAATAATGTTCTCTTATACAGTTAGTACAGATATAGTATATTTACATATATATATATATATATATATCATCGGTTCGGTGGAAAAAGGTACATCTAAAATTTTAGTTTGGAAAAGGCACTATCTGGCGAGCATATATATTTCTCTCAATTTTAAGTTGATAGCGATGACCCAGAAAACGAAAATTATTTAATAAACAATAAAAATGGTGATAATTAAAATAAATTTTGTAAGTTAAATAACAGGGACACTTTTAATTTTTATGAAAATAATTTATTGCAATAATTTTGATGCGAATCAGTTTTTTGTCACAGAGATATTGCAGATATTTTTTTTTGTTTTGCTGGTTTTGTATTTTTGATTCATAGCATTGGTTTTCAGTAGAACATTAGAAAATTAGTTTAATACAAAATTTGTTTAGCAATACTTAAAAAGAAATACTTAAAAATGACTTAAAAATAGTTGATTTTATAGAAATCCTGTCGTTCTAGCATTAATATAATTGAATTCGCAATAATGAAAAAATTTGTTAATATTCAAATACTTAGTCAAAGGCCACACGTAAAATGATGAGGACTCTATCCAGGCGACCATTGAAAGAAAAGCTAAGAAAGCGAAAGTGAAGGAACCTCTTTACCGCGTCAATGAAATAGAGCAGAACGAAATTTTCCATTTTTCTGAATTAATTAAAAAATCCGTTTGGAAAAAAATTAAAATTTCACAGTTAAGTGAAATAAGCTTTTGTTCCAACCAAACACTGACAGTCAAATACAATTATTTGGAAGACCTGCATAACTATGATGTTTGGTATAAAAAAGGTTCTACTGTAAACCAATGCTATCAATAAAAATACAAAAATAGGAAAATCAAAAAAAAAAAAAAAAGATCTGCGATATCTCCGTGATAAAAAATTGATTCCAGTAGAGATTCCTAAAATTTTAGATAGTGCCTTTGTCCACCGAACCGACGATATATTGAAACACTTTTTTTACTCATTTTGTTTCGTGATGAATCGTAAAATATAATTCGATGGAGTTATAACTAAAAGTATAACTAAATTCTGGTAGATAAGCGTAGACGTCACATAAAGCGAGATTATAAGTATATAACACAAAACTTACCGTAGAAACAATGTTTATATTAATATTAAATAATACTAAACATAACACAAAACTTACCGTAGAAACAATGTTTATATTAATATTAAATAATACTAAACATGAAGAATAGAGAAATATAAATTTGTTTGAAATATCTTTCAGAATTTTCTTAATTCAGTATTTGTACTTATACAATAATTTTTAATGAATCTTTATTCTTAAGGCTATTCTTTTTCTGCAAAACGTAGATGATAGTACATTTTGTGATAAAGCGAGTGAGTGTATAAACGTTCACGCAAGGGTGAAATCTATTTCTCGCTCATGTATCGAACCGTATTTTATGATCCAATTTAAAACATACTTTTTTCCGCGGGCGATAAGTTGAGTTTTTTGCATGGACTGTCATAAATGCATTTTAGAGAATTATTAATAATATTTAGTATAAAGCTATACATTTCTATTTGTTAGTATATAAGTAATAAGTAAAGCAGGATCATGAAGATTGCCTACAAAGTTTAATTAAAATAAGCAGTCGAAATTTTGTTACAGAACAAAATAACTGCATCAGTTTTAAAAAAACTTTGCTCATGGAACGAAAAAAATAAATTAAATTAAAAAAAAATGAGAAAAATAAAATATGGAAAAACCTGTAGTATAATAAATAATGCAGTCGACAGCTTCTGCTCAAAAATAATTATGGTAACCTACTAAGACATCATCTATGTCCCATTTTTCTTCTTTAATGATATCATCAAGTTTTGATTTTAAAGTTTTCAGTCAACTATTGTAGCTAGAGGTATTTGTCTCATGTAAACATTTCAAGTCTTCTACATTAATGAGAATTTTAGGGGCACTGTTTTCGGTCACAGTACAGTTAGTCTTAGGAGGTTTTATAATGCTAAATACAGATAATATTTTGTGTAAAGAAAGAAATGTTGAAGAAGATGGTTGATCATTGCAGCCAGCAGCTTGACGAATCGTACCGAAAAATTTCTGTAAATATTTTAATTTTGAATTATAAAATAATAAAAAATATATATATTTTTGTATGAGTTTTTTAAAAAAACATAAAAACATTTTTTACAATTTAAAATTTTACTAAAAGTTGTATAAAAACCGTGTAAAAAATACTAACTTCTAAATTATCTTGATTAACTTTTCCAGATAAAATATATTTAAAATTATAGTTATCTATCATATAAACACAAAGGTCCATAGTGGATCGAAGTGTTAATCTTAGATTTCTAGCAGTAATATCACTTAAAAATTCATTTTCTTCTATCTGTTTTTCTATTTTGACTTTCTCCCAATCATTTAGCCATTTTAACGAAGACTTTAGTATCTAAATCAATATAATTTTGGTTACACATTATGCGTATAAATATGATGTTAAAATTATTTTATATAAATATTTTATATAAATCTCGAAATCTGTACTATCCGGGGTCAGACCTTCATTTGGAGTTTTTCTATTCAATGCGTCAAACATATCGTTTATTTTTAGACGAAAATCAATGGTGGTTTCGCAACAAATCAATTGTATTAAATTATTGTTTTTGTAAAATTCTAGTCCTTTTGCAACTAATTTACTGAAAATCTATATTATAAAAAGAAAAAAATTATGAATTTTTAAATTATAAAATTGTTTATAAAATTAACAAATTACTGGTAATTTTGTTCTGCAGAAATTTATAAGCTTATAAAATGGCAAATGAATAAATTTTTAAAAATAATGAAATGTAAGTATAGTATATTACGGTATAAGTCAGCGAAGTATCGCTCGGTTCGCAAGCAAAATAAACTCGTGTGAGAATTAACTACGAGCACGCGTATCGTGTACTAGTTTTTTCAAATCAGTGTTCGAAATACGTCTTTTCAAGCCTGCTTTTAGTGTGTGAACTGTTAAGTATCCAATTCACACTCCAGAATTACTTCTCACACTGCTCGGTATAATGCATGAATTGGACTTTCGCAATGAGAAATCGAATCGCATTTCGCACACTGAGTTGAAGCAAATACATTTGCCTTACGGAACTTACATCCAAATTTCATAAATATAATGTTTAACAAGAAAAAGTGTATTTAACCTGCGTTTTTGAAGTTACATCCAATTGAATATGTCTTTTAGTTATTCTCGGACATGCTTTAAGATTTCCTGGCATCTGACTTTCAATATCATACAGTTTTTCAAAGTAAGCCCAATCGATATAGTTATCTCCAGGTTTCATCTACAATATTAACGAGCATTGTTAAGTAAATAATATTAAAATTGTATAAATTTTAATAAAGAGGTTTATTCGAGAGCTTCCCGATTAATAAAGATAATTCCTTTTAGCATAGAGGAAAAATTTCCAAATAAACTTTCTACTGAAACTTAAAATTTTTTATACATTAAAGGTCCATATATATACTAAAAATTTTCATATGCAAGTAACGTGCCACTCGATTTTAACGAAAGTCGAATTTATAGACTAATAGCCATTTCAAGACACGGTGTTGAGGCGCAACTGTCCTTACCTTGATCATAAGAAATCACACGGGTGCGACAAGTATAACTGCGACAAGACCACGTCTCAAGATGGAGATTCGTCATAAATTCGAACCTATAAGCAAAGACCTAGTGGTAACGGTCGTTCTTAAAAAGTACATGCATTGAATATCGTTAAATATTTGATATAAAATTGTAAACATTTTTCAAAAATTTTGTTCGAAATATAATTAGTTATATTTACCCGCAATCTTCGATTATTGTATAAACGATTTCGAATATTTTTGATAATCTTCGGACTATCAGAAAACACAAAAATTTTTCTGTTACTATCCAAAGGATGAAAAAAACAATTTTTTGTTTAATTGAATGTGCTATTAATTCCAAGTACAGTTGACATTTTTATATTTGTGGAAGCACCGTCAGAAATTACTCCATGAATTTTAGCTCCGCAACTTTCTAAATACGATATTCCTTTCACTAATAATTTTGCCAATTCTTCCCCTTTACAGCAAATGCTTGTGTATATGAATCAGCAAGTGGCTGAAACATCATAACTAATCCATGGGTAGCTTGATCATTAATATTTGAAGCTTTAGGTCCATTCTCGCCAAAATCTACTAATCCTTTATACGTTAAATCTTTAGCCCTAACTGTTACTGATTTCCGTAAATTAATCTCATCGAGCACAATTAAACCATGACGTTGCATAGGTATTTCAGCATCTAAAGTTTTTTTAATAATTTAGCAAAAAATCTGGATCAAAACCGCATTTTGTGTCAATCAAAGAAAAATACTTTCTAATTGTACGGGTACATGGCAGTGGAAATGCATTAGTTTTCCTTAAAAATTCATATGCTGAAGGCGAACGTATATTCATGAGCAAACAGAGCATTAACCATTCATCAGAATATCTCCGACCTTCAGGTTTGCTATTTAAAGCATGAATAATTTCCTTTAATGCTAATTTATTAATTTCACAAATATTATATTTTTCACAAATTTCTTCGAGAGACTCCTTTTTGATAGCAGTGATTCTGTCATGACTATTTTGCAATTCTTCCTTTAATAATCTAATTTTAATTTCAGTTTGCTTTCTACGACGTTTCTCACGTAACATTTTTAGTTTTAATAACAAAATTTTTTGCCGATCTATTATACTAGATTTAATGTTAATTTTTTTCTTCTCTGAGATTTTCGATAATCGTGATTTTCTCTGGGCAATAATTTTTTTTAATTTACAACAATACTCGCATGTTTTTTTTTTACTTAATAAAATGCAATTATTATGTCGCCACGTATTTGATGTATCTCTGCATGATC
This sequence comes from Megastigmus dorsalis, assembly GCA_900490025.1. NCBI lineage: Eukaryota > Metazoa > Arthropoda > Insecta > Hymenoptera > Megastigmidae > Megastigmus > Megastigmus dorsalis. Next base: position 5,842 of record UELU01121975.1, read on the forward strand.
TTTCTGCGCTTAGGTAATTAACGTCAATTTGCCCTAAACCTTCGCAAACATGCATCTTTTCGAATTTTAATAACGCATTTAATACCAGCGTATAATCACAAATTTTGTCTAGTAAGTCTGTATTTGTAGCTTCTTGTCCGCATACAAAATAATGTACATCCCTGTTAAAACAGTTAACTTTTACATATTTTTGCAGTGCTTCCACATTTGTATTATTTATGAATTTGGTATGAACATGAGTAAACAGTAAGTATTTTTTCATGCTGTGTAGTTTTTTCAGAAACACCCCAACTTTTTGGTAATTTTATTTCATTAGTATCAATATCTAAAACAAACACATATAATATAATTTTCAATTAAGACTACTTTCAATATTCTAAATGTTTTTCAATTTTTTTAAATTAATAGTTACAATATGTGTTGCTAAACATAATATAATTCATTAAAGCATTCGAATAAAGAATAAATCAAACTTGCGAAAAGGTTAGTGTTAGTAACACGCCGCTTACTACAGTTTCAATAGAAAATTATTAAAATTATTATTAAAATACTATTTAATAATATAATAATTATTATTTATAATTTAAACAATTTAAGATATAAATTAAATAAAAAGTAAGATTTAAACAAATTAATTTATAAATAATTTAATTAAATAATATATAAGAATTGTGTGTGTGTGTACTTACGAATTATACTTTCATAACTTAGTTGCTGTCTCTGATCAGTTAATGCATGTCTATGTTCATCATCAAAACTTTCATCTACAAAAATTAATAATAGTATCTCAATATAATATAATATTAATAAACTCATTGAAACTTACTTAAACGTTCTGTTTCTTTAGCTACATTTAATTTTGTATCACTAGCATCTACAAACATTGAATCCATATTTGGCTTATTGATTACAAATTTCTCTGTGCCTGTAACAAAATTGTATTTAAAAGATATTTTATATTTAATTTAGTTTGAATATTAACACAAAATAGTCCATTACAAAATTATAGAATAGAAACATTTATTATTACCAGATATTTCTACATCATTTTCAACACTAATATCCATAGAATTATTGTTTGAAATATTTATATTTTCTTTATCTGTAAATAAAAATTAATGTATACAAGTAAATCACAAGAGTATCGATTATCACACTACTGATTATAATAAAGAAATAGTATTAATTTAGTAATTAAGTTCTATGCATCTTTTTTGTATACCGGACGTACGCACAGGTAAACATTTACCTCGATAGCCGTGCTGAAAACAGCCCACTAAATCCAATTGAACCCGACCAACCGTTAGTCGTATATAATCGGATTTAATTGTGTTAATTGTAACGCAAAATTAAGTGCGTTAATTTTTAATCAATTTTGATACAAATTTTGTCGTAATCTGATTTAATACGTAATTCACCGACTACTTTTAGTCGGATAAGTCGATTATAATCGTATATTTCCCATAACTTTTTAATTGTTTTTAATCGTGCGACATATTAATTGCTTTCAGTGCGAACTTAGTCGTAATCTGATTTAATGTGCAATTCACCGACTAGTTATAGTCGGATGTAGTCGATTATAATCGTATATTTTCCATAATACTTTTTAATTGTTTTTAATCGTGCGACATGTTAATTGCTTTTACTGTGGACTTAGTCGTAATCTGATTTAATGTGAAATTTGGCGCCTGACTATTAATTATAGTCGGTTTTAATCGTAAGTTGTCAATATATTTCAATATATTAATTTATACGACAGCTTCATTAACACCCAGTCAAGACTACTCGACCGATCGACATAAAATTTTTTGGGTGTATAGTATTAGTATTAATATATGTTTGCCTTTTTTGCAATATTTCTGGGACTATATGCGAGTTTCAGTTGATTTCTGCACCAAAATATTCGAAAAGAAATTTTTAAAAATGAACCTAAGAGGATGATATCCAGTAAAATGAGGAAAATAACATTCTTTTACAATATTTACTGTTTAAAAATCATTTTACAAAATAGTTAGAAAGTATACTGATTTATAATTACAGTTTCTTACTACTTAATTAATCGGGGAATTAGCCAATATTAAATATATAAGTAATAATGAAATATAAATTATATTAATTACAACATTAGGAAAAATTAAATGATGATTACTGTATTATTTACACATTTCAAAATTATTTAATATTTTCTACTTTTACAACTATTACTTTGTTTTTTACATCGCTAATTGGTTTAATAATGCTATCACTTTTCTCTTCGCTGCTTATTTGCACTATGTGACTAACAGCAGAAAAAGGTTTATTAGCAGATGTACGAATCTGCATTAGCCTTACAAAACAAATATTTTCTGTACTACACAAAATTTCCTGAATGCGATAAAAATATCCTGACGTTAATTGTACAAAAGTATCGTCAGTTTTATTTGCACGCTTATACATTATACTATGATAAGCACATTGTTTGTATATACATTTGTTATAAACAAGACATTGACCTAGTTCATTTTCGCTGTATAAAGGCTTTCCAAAAAAATGACTTCTTAGGTTTCTTTGGTTAATAATTTTGGCAGAAATAAGCGAGAACAAAAATTCATCGTTTTTTCGGATGCATTAACATTATTTTTAGAATTCGTTTTAAAGATTAGAGAATATAAATGTTTTCTTGCGATCTGTCTGTCCATTCCATGAGAGCCACTTATATTTTGCTTTAACGTATAAATGGAACTTTCATACGGGAAAGTTGAATTTAAACTCAGTGGTCCAGTTTTTCTTACAGATTCAACGCAATGCATTAAAGCATGGACATTGAATGTCATTGCCTCTGGTCAATATAAATCTTCAAATTTATATACAAATGTTATTAAATCTTCTTCACATATGTCGAGTTCTGCATCGGTAACTTCAAGTTTTAAAAGGGTATATGAGCACTTTAAAAGTAAAGCATAATGTTCCATAACTTCTGTATCTAAAAAGTTTTTAAAGCATGGTAAGCCAAAATACAGAAGTAAAGACTTCAACTCAGAAGCTTTCGGCTTTGTGCTCCCTTTAATTATTCCACTTCTTCGAATTCTATGAATATCGTGGGTTGAAGTGATATTAACATACCGTTTTTCTAAGTCACTGGATTTGATTCTGTATTTACAATTTTTACTTCTCCATAAATTCATTATTTGAAGTTTGACACCAAGAAGTAGACCATGGATGTAATCATAACCAAAAGAACACACCATATCTATATTAGGAAGGTCTTGTAAAACTGAAGATCCTTTTACCCCGTTTATGAAGCGCTTTGATTACACAAATATCTGATTCCATGTGCTATTTTAACGTATTCACCACGTTGGTAACACCAAACTACAACCACAGTAACCGTTAAATTGAAGTTGATTGAGTAAGACAGGGCGAGCTACTGAGTCTACAATGAAACTAAGTATGCAAGACTTGAATGTATACATTGCATTATCCTTTTCTACCACAATTCCATACGTATAGACAGATTATACAGATTATATAGAGATGCATGATTTCTTCAACAAATTTCAATAAGTACAAATTCATTAAGCTACTTTGTGGTTCACTAAACCATTAAAAGTCCCGCTAAAAAAACATATCTGGATTTTAATTTTGGCGACAATTCATTAATACAAACTTGTAGAGGCCAGAAACTTCTCTTTCCACTTTTAGTTAGTGGAGCACCATCAGTGTTACAATTGAGTGTTAACATATACTCATTTTCATTGACTTTGTGCGATTGAGCTATTTTTTTTAATTGATCCTTCATAAATAGTATCATTTTTTGCGTTGTCACAATTTTTCAAAATATCATAAAAAAAGTTTTCATTGTCAAACAGAACTTCTAGCTGATTACTTAAATTTATTGTCAAAAAATAGTTTGATGAAAGTGATGTTATCTGACTTCTGTTTTCACACTCTTCACATATATTATTACTTTTTTTTTCTTGTGTCGCATTTGCAGAATAAATTATCTTCTTCGAACATTTGGTATAAAAATAATGATATTTAATATATTCACTTTGTGAAGAGAAGCACTTGTTGACCATATATTTGGATAAATTGAGATTGTCGAATGCAGGGCCAGCACTTAACTTGAACATATCAAGTACTGCTAAGAGAGCTTCATCAGAAACATGGTATCGTAAGGAAAAAACTGTCGTCATTAAAATTATTTCACGCACTGTTAAGTTTGAAGCATGAAACATGATTTCATCTAAATTACTCGGTGGCGGCGCCTTATCTTTAAAATCATCATAAATATCTTCACTACTTGAATCATCGTTACTAATATCTCCAATTGAGTAAATTGATTCATCATCTGAATAATTCTGAATTCCATCATTGTATACTTCATTGTGTAACATATCTGGATTATATTTGGGTTGATCATCGATAATAGGATCATCTAATTGTATTTCAAATTCAGCTGCATGTTCTTGTAATCCTGTTTCTCGATTGTTGGGTACGATATTGTCACTTTCAGAATAAAGATTGCTTTCATGCCTTGATACATTCTGAACTTCAGATTCGGAACTACTACTTGATGAACCTTAAAATAAATTATTTTTAGAAATTATGTAATCTTGATAAAAGTGTATGTGTTATGTATTATATATTTTGAATTTAATCAACAATTTTTGTTCTATAAAACAATATACATTAACATAGAAGTTCTTTTTGTATCTAATTGGTCAAAAGATATAACTTTTTAATAAATGAAATTAGTTTAAGTTTTTATTTAATAATATTAAAATGAAGAAAAAAAAAGTCTTCAATATGGCCATAAAAACAACTTATAAAATGTTTTTACTGTGTAGTTGAAATATGTAGAAAATTATAATTTTTTTTTTAATGATCCATATACAATAATTAAAAATAAAAACATACTATTTCTTAAACATATACTTACATAATGGCTTAATTGCTCCATCATGATTGTTTTCTTTCTCTACAACTTTACTCCTACTATCATATTTTAGCATCGTTAAACCAGATACAGTTTCACCATCATAATTTTTATATAAAAATTGTTTGTATCGCTTCGGCTGGATCGGTTCATCATTTGAAGAACTAGAGCTCGTTATCATTCTGTCTGTCAGCGATAAATATCTATTATTTTCATCATCTTCCATCATCATCTTCCATTTTAAATTTAATTATTGGTCTCTGCAGCTAAATGCCGTCAAATTATCAATAATATAAATACTATCTCAAAGTATAAATAAAACAATTTATTTTATTTCTCAACCATAAAAGATTATCATTTTGTATTATATATATTTTAAAACTTACTAAAATTGTATTATCCCTAAAAAAGAATTTTGAAATTGGAAATTAACTCATGCTGTCAATTACAACTGCGCACGCTATTAATTCACAGCATCTACAGGATAAAGTATGAATATATATAATTATAGCACATATATAATTTTACAGTTACATACAGTTACATATTAATTATAAATTCAAATGAAATTTGTTTAGAAAAAAAAATTACATTATTTGAAACTAATAATTATTTAATTACAGATATTCAAAATGCAATTATGATCTAGTATATGAGGCGTTTCACGTCAAGTCTCCAAGCGCGGCGCGGGAGCGCTTAAT
>UELU01121981.1:0-15928 GCA_900490025.1 Megastigmus dorsalis
TACCGACACTGGGTAGAACTCGAGTTACCATAAACTTTCAGCGCGAAATTCAAATTCAAAGTCGCGCATTTAGATAGAACACCTAGGAATTCTACACACTTATCATATACATTATACAGAATCTACAATTACATAAATATATTCTGTTATAAATATAATTTTATAAAATTATAAATAAAAAAAAAATATATATATATCTCGTTAATTAAATAAATTCAATTATTAATATTTATCGTTTCACATATTATTGGAAATCCCTATCCACAGGCGAGAGAAGCCATCCTGATATGCCGTCCATTACTTACTCATAATTAATTATATATAATATTAATAAAAGATAATAATTAAAGTAAGGAGAACCTAACACACTGAAAATCAATTACCAAATTCATGATTATCGTCTCCTTAGAGATGTGTGGCTAAACTGGCTCACACGGCGCTTTGTCCGCGTATTTATCAATGTGAGCGCCACCTTGTAACCAGTTCACAATACCTGAAAAACACGAATATTAAGATTATTATTATTATTTGATTAATTATTTATCAATCATTATTTAATGAATTTATTTAAAGTAATATATAGTACCAAATAACCATTATTCATTAAAATAACCTAAAATCAAAAAGGAATTATTATAAATTATATCAAATATTTATTAACTAACAATTAATGAACTCAATTAAATACAAACATTTTCACATTTTTAGTACATTACCTTTCGATCAATATTTGAATTGTCGCGGCACTACCAATGCGCCAAGTCACGATGTATGTGACTATACCAGTCACATAACCAGGTACCACGACGATGTATTTGGGAATTTCATATTTTCGAGCCAAACGCAGAAACCATGCGCATCCGAAGTAGCACACGCCAGGCAACATGGTGATATCAAATATGTGGCAGCAGAATGAGGCTACAACATCATTCATGGACCAGAATCTAATGCGAGAAAGAAAAAATAAATTAACATAAACAATACCATGAAGGAAAAGGAAAAGAATCTAGAAAAGAAGGAGAAATCAAACATATCGAAAAAGAACATCAATCACATAGTAGCAAATGCTGCCAACGAACAAAAATTACAAGACACACACACAACAACTGACAAATTATTACAATGACACAATGAATTAAATTTAACATTTAACAATTCAACACTTACTTATATGCTTTAAATAAGATTCTTTTTTTAATCCTCTCACATGCACACTTCCTAATTACCACTTAGCTGTGATAGTCGCGTAATATATAATACTTAAAAAAAACTTCTTTTTCTAATATACTTCGAGACACAGGCTCAACTAACACACAAATTCGAGCACACACCTGATCGTTCCGAGTAAATTCAATTTATTAAAAAAATGAATTGGGTTTTATTGGCCATGGTGAACTATGCACGTTTTAGCCCAGATACTGTGACCTTGCCCAGAGGTAATTTTCTTTTCGATTCTTTGTGCACAGTGGGTCTTTTCAATATTGCCCAGAGGGACTTTTTTATTTTTCGATATTTTTGCCCAGAGGGACTTTTTATATTTCCATATTTTTTGCCCAGAGGGACTTTATATTTCGATATTTTTGCCCAGTGGGACTCTTTTCTTTATCTAATTCAATTGCCCAGCGGGACTTTTCTTCTGATATCGCAGTCATAGGTACTTTTTCCGTCCGAAAAAAACCCGAAAAATTTCCGGGCTCCAGACGGGAATCGAACCCACGACCACTTGAGTCGCCTTGTTTAACAGGCAAGCGTCTTACCCACTAAGCCAAGGACGGCTCCGAGTAAATTCAACCATATGGTCGAATTCTAGCGACATCTAACGTTTACTTGAACAACCTGTAAATCGAATTACCGACTGTAGATTCGGCGCGCTAAATTTGAAAAGATAAATTGTATAATTTCAATTTGTAACTTATACTTGTACAGTTCTAGACAGGTAAATAGTCAGGAACATTAATTAGAATAAATAATACATATTATTTCTTATAAATAAATATTTATTATTTCTTTATTTATCATCCTTACCTTTTTCTCAGACCTTATTAATATATAAATAAGAAAACCTTACAACCTATCATCGCTTTTTCATCCACTATAATGGAAAAGAACCTGTCTTGACGAGACAATCTCCAATAAATTGTCGTACTCAGCATAAATCATGCAATTTACAGCAGCAGCAAAGGGCTCGTCGAATCTCACGTAGATCCTCACACTGCCACTCTTTATTAAATTCCAATGAGTGTCTTCATTAGCCGATAAATCAGGCGTCAAGTCAAAGGTAAAGAGACAATACCCGTGGGCATAATCCTCGCGTGTGATTACTTTCCGCAAATTCAAGAAAAGCATACCTGTGCCCGAAAACAGGGTGTGATAGGCGTCAACGTACATTCTAATGTCATTTTTAAAATTTGGCTGTAAAGGCATGGAGGTTTCTACACACCATCCACGTACAGAAACAAAAAATTTATATAAAAGTTTTTGAAGTTGAATGGGTTGAAACTCTTGTCACCATTGTAAGCCTTATTCTCCACAAAGCCAATAATGATTCTTTTCGGCAATTGACCGAGAATAACATTATCTATCGTCTCTCCATGAACACCATTATGCATGTTTACAGCTTTAACCTCTACACGTGTAAGTGGGTATTTTGCAGTTGTTCTGGATAAAGCTTTCTCGTGAGCCAGTAAAATGTGCGGGTTTATCTTCAATCGTCGAACAAATAGAGTTGCTTCGATAATTTAAGCTGTATACATCCCTGAACAATCCATGAGGCAGAAACTGTCTCGGGAGCGTACAAATCATACTCTGACCTCGACGCCTCCAAGTAAAAGTCTATCCTGCTTAAAGACGTCACAAGGCAAATGGCCGACCATATCAATTTTATCGTTAGTCATTACATCCCGTGGGCTGACAAGACCCTTGTTATTATCTTGCAAGTTATCCATAAATCCTGCTGTGTCGTGCAGGGCCATAATTCAGCAAAGTTTCAATGTACGCTATGTAGGCATAGGCATTATTTGGTGGCGAAACAGGTTTCTGATTGAAGAATACGTCAACCTGATTGAACAGTGAGTGCATAAAATTATTCACAGGCTCCACAGTCGCGTCTTCGGGTATTATACTAGTTGGCGATATGTGCACGCGCACACTTAATACTGTATGAGCCAAATCCAGATACTCGACATTTCCCGGAATTGTAAATTCTATTGGCGATTGGTCGGTAAGCGACGATATCGGCTTGTACTATACCCAGTGAGAATTTTCGATAGCTGTCTGCGTCGTCGGCAATTCAAAGAGCGATAATTCAGACTTTAATGTTTCACATGAATGTGTGTGTAAAAACGTCATGTTGTGTCAATTTTCAAAAATATCTCGTACAGAGCGACCTTTGTTTTTTTTTTCCAGTCTGTTTCTTCCTCTTTGGCTTATGCTCTTTTCTACAATTTTTCTTCTTCTTCTTCTGCTCTGCCTTTCTCTTACTGTACAAGGAGATGCTCTGTTCACCGCTGCCGCCACTGAGACAATGAGGTTTCTGTGTCACACGCCATCTTTTATACTCTGGTTTATCTACCATATCTCCACTATCGGCCTTCATTTTAAAAAGTCTCATGCCTCCCTCTCCTATACGTTAACGAAGTGACTCGTTGAGTGGCTTATTATGTATACCAATGTCATGCACAATGTTGGCAGCACTGTGGATAGACTCTTTACGGGCTTTCGCCACTTTTTCTTTGAGTTTGTCCTTGAGTTTAGGTATTGGGCGTCTGTAAATATATAGGGTGTTGTGCTCTTGCGCTGCCATCGTTATTTTTTTCACTCGAATCCGTTCAAACGCCTCGGCGACAGCTTTAGATGTCTTGCCTAAAAGAGGTTCCGCCCACGCATACTTTGAGAGCACATCTATGACTACAAGTGCATAGGCTTATCGATTGCTATACGTCTTCAAAGATCTAAAACCAGCTAAGTCGGCTTCCTACACCTCGTTAGGACTAAATACTTTATGGATACGTCGTGAGAATTGATACCGCACCAGTCTGTGCAGATTGTCCTTATACCCGCCAGCATATGCTGATGGGGCAGGCAGATCGTAATAAAGATGCTCAAGCGTCTTTTCCATCGGGCCTTCTCTTAAACACTGAACTTTTATTTCTTCTGCCGCGCTTACTTGTAACAAGATTTCTAATGCGCTTATAAAACTTATCAAATGCAATTTTGCTAACCAAACAAACAACAGTCATCATGGCTGCTGCTTTCTCCTCTCGATCTGACGTTTCGGACAACATGCGCGAAAAGGCACACTCAGCTAATAGGCGGTCAGCTTTGGTATGTTCTTGATTACTTTTATCATGCTCGAAGCATGTCCTGTCTAGTGGATTTATGCCTGTCTCATCAGGTGCCAACCTCTCTTCAAGATGCGTACCTGGGCCTAGAAATTCGTAGCCCGGTAAATGCATCTCAAAGGGTACAATGCTTATCAAAGCATCCGTGAAAGATTTAGAGGACGACGATGGTGTAGACGTATCTTTTGTAACGCTCTCTACGCCATCTCGTCGTCCTCTAGGTGCATCCATGTTCCCAGTTGCAATCGTTGGTTTTATTAATCGACTTTTCTTAGGCTGCAGTGCTAGTGCTTTTTGTGCTAGCAATTCCACCCCATCCTCGTGATTTTTTCTTTTCCTTTTATTTTCACCTTTATTACAGGCTAAATCGGACGAATCTGTGTCGTTGACACCGCCACTTGCCCCCAATTCCTCTTTTTTATCAGTTGTATCGTAAGGCTCGTCTTGAGACACGAAAGAATCGTCTGACGACGACAATGCCTCGACAGCATTCCAGAGAATCTTATTACCTACGAATTTCCTGGACACGTGTGCTTTTCGAAGTATGCGCGTAAACTGATCGTATCCGCTCGGTGCCGGCTTATTTCTATGTCTCATAGAGTCGTTGACAAGGTCAGTAATGTTTGCTCTACGAGTAGCACTGCCAACTATCGATATTACACCCCGATCATCCCATGTGATATTGTCGGTGTTTCGCAATAGTTTAATTAAATTTGCAGCCTTTCCAGTATATTTCATGGGGACGGTCTCGAGAACGTGCAGATTATCTGATGAATTAGACTCAGTGGCGACAACTGTCTCTGTGCATGTGCTCGTATCGGGGATTTCCGTGTTTGGCTTGCGTGAAATACTGCTGATCGATGCATCTTTGACACTTCCAGCAGCGGCAGCGACTGTTTTAAAATGTAAAAACCTCTGCAGTGCTTACTAGTACATAGAGCATGTTTCCCTCACTTCTATCGGTAAAGTTAAAATTTTACTCATGTCCTCGTCGAGGCATGATGATGCCGTTCCGGGGGTTTGGAAACTCTTACCAAAGACTGTACTGACAGGTGCTGCTGTTGTTGCTGGCAAATATCACTTTACTCTCTCAATGCATTCTTGGGGGATTAAAATCATTTTTCTAGCGTGTTCTATATCGACAATATAGGTTTTACTGTTACTGGCACGATAGCCTCCGCCTTAACCAACATATTTTTCCTTGCTGTCAGACTTCTGTTTGGTGTAACAAGCTTTCGCAGGATGGGCGCGTGTTTTCGTAATCTGCTTCTATACTGTCTGCTGAGAGGAATATTACCCCGCAAAATATTTAAAGCGCTTTCACAAATGTAGGTCATGAGTATGTAATCCGATTTGCGCAGAAGTGCGATCCTCTGATGACTATCGATGTGGCACAAAACACTAAATATGTCAAAGTATTTTCGCCCTATTGGGCAACGATTTCGACTACGTGCTGTCGGACCCATCACAGGCGAACGACTGACACGTCACTCGGCGAAGCCGTGTTTTTTATATGCCCTCCTCCTCTGCTACCACTGCCACGTGGCACATATACATACTGGTACTCGTCAAAGGGAAACACGCAGGTGAGAAATCGGCAATTTTTAGGTGTCTCCCGATTCAGATCTATGAGCAGATAGCAGTACGGTGTGGATACTGCATTCATGTAGGACTCTTGCAAGAATTTTGGCCGTTCCGGGCAGAGCTGCCGTGCTAGGTGTTGTATTTGTGCACGATCTAGCGGATTCTTGAATATAACTATATAATTTGAGTTTAAGGGGGTAATTCTGATGAATGCCATTGGTAAAAAGATTGGCCACCGCGACGCACGACAATGCCCGCATCAGATCGTCGAGAATCAGGAGTTTAGGCCCTGGATCCGTGGCGTAGTCCTCGCCCTTTGGCCTTCGTGAAATTCAATATTTTCACTAAATTCCTTGTAAGTAGGCTGCCATTCGCTGTAGCAGAGCAATATTCGGTCAAACGGCGTGTCACCCATACGATAAAAATACTTGAGAAAGTTCTTTACAAACACCGTTTTACCACACGATGTGGGCCCGCAAATCATCGATGTCCGAGGATGCTTCCAGCGTACGTCCATTTTTACGACTAAGCAGTTCATACTCTCGTCGGTTGTACTTATAAGTCTCTCTCTCTCTCTCGAAGAACTTGACGGGGAGAGGCACCCCGCCGCGGCCGCTTCGCGCTTGCGCGAGCTTCTCTAGCGCTCGCCGAAGGCCAGCCGTATTGCTCCCGTACGCGTACGGTTATAGCGCTAGTCGTAGATTAACTATATTACTCGCATACGCGAGCGATTATAGCGCTAGCCGGGAGATTAGCCATCTTGCTCGCATGCGCGAGCGGCTATAGCGCTAGCCAGTGACGAACTATATTGCTTGCATAATTAGTGAAATGGTGTATAAGCAAATTTTTGGTATCTATCAGTGCGCGTGTGTGCACAGGTGTCTGTGTGTGCGTGTGCGTGTGTGTTTTAGACTTTATCGCCGTAAGGATAGATTTTTTCGTGTGAAACAAAACACCGTTTAGCATAAATGGGTTCGCAAATTTTACATTCACCCCGTGTTATAACGTCGTGATGTCCTGTACGCCTTATCGTATCATAAGTTACAGACAACGGAGGTATTATGCCCTTTACGAGTTTTCGCACGGAATCAAAATTAATTTTCTAGCTTGCGGCATTGTTTGAATATAGGCATAAAATTTTAGGCCACCCGAAACAAAGGATGTTGTGCGCGTACCATTGCCATAGCCTGCCAGTCTATCAGTAAGGTAGCCTAGGAACAAACCTGTTGGTGGCTCGTAAGCGTCACTGCCCACTTTAGGTACATAAATAATTGAGTCCGTATCATAATACAGGACGCGTTCTCCTAGCGGCTCTAAATATGACAAAAGTTTTAATCGGGCAAGCGCTGTGGTGTATGCAGCGACGACAACATTACATAATGGCGAGGCCTCAGTAGCGCCATCTTTGTAGCGATAGTTTACATAAATAGTGCTATCATCGATTCGTAAAACAGAGTTGACCTCAGTATCGGGACTGACAAGCATTTGAAGTAGTTTTTCTGGCGCACCTTCTAGCATCTCAGTTTTTGACATGTTCTCTCTCTGACCAAACTTTCCCCACAATAAGTTCAGACACACTTTTGCCACCGACCGTAATCTCGCAATGAATTCGATCCGGTCTTTATCAAGCTTAATGCCCTCCTGACGCTCAAATTCAACAATATGGCGGCTCTTCAGACCTTTGTCGTTGTTGCACTCTGGTGGATACCCCGAAGCGTATGTCTTTTCGGCAAAAAATTTGTCGTTGTAATCATGAAAGAGGCAACCTCCAGCTGCCGCTAAACTAAATTGCGTAATTTTATACGACCATACTTTAAACACTTTTCTAACAATGTAGCTCAATTCCCCTGCTTTTTTCACCTCGCCTGCAACCCACGTACCGATAAAAACTCGCTCCTCCACATCCTCGTGACTGCATTCGTTTTGAGCCTGCGTCTCGGCACAAGCGGCATAGTAGGAACAACAGCCTGCTATGCATTCTCACAGGCAGTAAAGAATGATAGAGGCTTTTTGGTGGTAGCACTTCAATACCTGACACATCGTTATTGGGACCTGTCAACTGACAGAACTCCTCTTCGGTAATGTAGAGAGTGGGATGGCTTACAGGGTATCGACCATATTTGCAAATCTATGTGTACAATGAGCACACATCGACGTATCTGATCGTTTCTGCCTCTTTGACGTCATATGATTTCACAGTGCTGCCTGTTCGACCGCCAAAAAACGCATCTCGAGGATCAAGCGGTGACTGCCGTTTATGTGTTTTCTCCTTGATGTGCTTCGCCATCTCCTCGTTTTGCGCGCGTTCACGATCGAACTAGCACTCGCACTTTTGAATTAGACGGTAGCCAGCTGCTTCGATTTTTTCCGATATCCTAATCGTACTTGTATACCACTCAGCCATTGTGCTCGCATCAGCGAGAGTCACAGCCCTGCTTGTGGTGTAGCATTCAATGCAGTCGTGCCAAAAGCAACCGTGAAATTGTAAAACCACTTTGCTACCATCATCTAGCACGCAATAGCCATGCACTAGAGGACCTTCCGGCAGACGCTTTTCCCTAGAGCGCAATGAACATTGAATTTGTTGATTCATTATTTTTTCCATTTAGCAGAACCACTACAGGGCCTTTAACCCTTTGACGCATAGCGGGACGTTTTTGTCCCACCTAGATCGTTGATATTTTTTTATCATAAAACTTTTATTTTTACGTGTACAATGGTGATAGTATACTTTTTAGATAGGTAAGATCTTTCTCAATAATAGTTAGCAATGAAAATATGAATTTGTTTATTAGCATATTGCCAAAAAATCTGTTTTTTTTTACAAAAAAATTATTTTCTACTTTGTTTTTCATTCGATCTTTCAAAAATCTGTACTCGACGTTTTTTGGGGTCGCTGATTACGAATATGTAATCAGAAAAATAAAATTTTGCAATCCAGATACGTATTTTTATGAAAAATTGCATCCGCTATCTTGGATTGCAAATTTTAATATTCTGACATCAGATTTGATATCAGCGACCCCAAAAACCCCCGAGTAAGAATTTTCAAGTTATTTTATAGAACAGAAAAATGTACGCATCAAAGGGTTAAAGACTGCTTGTTATAAAGCCTATACCCTCCCTGCGGAATAATGCCTATGGTATCAGGTTTTAGAAATTTTTTTCTGTATACCCTCATACAAGATGATGCAATCGCTGTGCACTCTGCAAATGGGGCCGTTGATCCGCACGCAATGAATGTTTTTCTATATGCAAGACAGGCTAGCCGCAATATATTAACGTCTTGCTTGCAATATTTTAATAATTTATTTCGAAAATCAAATATATAGTTTTGTTGGGTCTTTCCGCTGTGCCATTATAAAAACTCCTTACGTTCCTTCACGCCCATCCAGTCCGGTGAATATGCTGATATTGAAGACATTCAACCCACGTATTTCTGATTTTCAGGAGTATTGAAAAGGTGGGGGAATGTGCTTTTTTCAATACTCCCCAAGCCATATGCCTTCAGTAGAGCACTTAAGCTCATGTGGAAGTAGTTTAAGCTATCGATAAATTTCACGTGTAAAATCTCCAATAAAATTATTTTTGTGTGGTTTAAAATTATCGCTGGCTTATCTCTAATATCGCAACGTTTTACCAGGTGCTGAAGGATAAATTGCGTATCGAAACCTTCAGCATTGTGGGCTATACAAACTATTTGGTTTACACTTTTTCGGCACTCCAGAGCCAGATCCATGAGCTGCTTAACAGGATCAGTGCTAAATACGTATTCCCTTACACCACAAACACCGCACATATTTGATATGTCTTCATCGTCCAGACAAGCGGTGCAAACTTGACGAACAACGCATAAATTTGGCACGTGCAGCCTTACTTTATCATCGGCACGCTCTGGCTGTTGCGTTTCAAAGTCATAAAATAAATATAGAGTAACTTTATTGCTTTTACACTGTTTATTTTCGCTAATAGGCTGTACGTAGCACAAATGATCTAGCGGTTTCCTTGAACTGCAAATATTGTGGAAAATAATGTCACAATGGTGCGGCACTTTATCATTACTTCGTATCGTTTTGCAACATTTGCTGCAAATTTTAATACTCTCGCAGACTGTATGATTTTTGTCGAAAGATTTTGCCTCTAAATGCTGTAACAAGTACAATTGTCCAAAAAATATTCTCCCACATTGCGGGCATTCTATCTTGCATTGATTAATTTCGCAAGATGAATTTTGCAGGCATTGTGAACATTTTTACGGACATTTATGGTTTCTCTATGTTGTACATTGTTCTCATTTATAGTGTACATTTCAAATTGCAAGGTACGCAGTACGTTCGGCTGCCTGAAGCTGCAAGTAAATTCAGAATAGGCTGGTAATGCTTTTTTTCTTCATAATACATTATTCGGAGCGTGTAACTAACAGCATTACCAGCATTATATACAAATTGCGCACCATCGTATAAGGGTATGAAGCCACAAGCAAAATTTTTAAACGAGTAAACAACAATCGCAACGTCAAAAGGCGTGTAATATTGTTGAAATTTCTCGATTTCTGTCATGCCACACCCTGTATCTGGTACGATAACGCCCGCTGCTTCTACAAGTTTTTCAGCTTGCTCCTTTTGATATTTACTCGAGTACCATCTAATTTTGTTCCACTCATTTTGCAGTGCACCGCTGCGAATTTGTCCACGAATAGCATGAGTATGCACGGCGACAAGTGAGCGAGGGAGTCAAAGAATGTCAGTATTATTAATAGTCAGAATTGACCGTTTGGATACCTGATCCGATGTGAGACTTACACGGCCTCTACCAGCAGGGGCGGAAACAATACTAGCAGTAACTGTAAGCGTATCGTCTATCTCAAAACAATCATTGCTCCGCGCGACACTTGATAGCATATCGAATAAGTCGCTAGGCGTAAAATCTCGCACTAACCTAAAAGAAAGCCATATTCCTTGGCGGAAACGCTCTGAATGTATGGATATTCCTACATAATCTGTAGGCGCTGCACTACCGCACACATGTCTATACAATGCTTGAATAGCTGCTTCCAGCCATGCGTAGACGTCCGAATCGGGTGGCGGCTGTGTTATGTAAACCTTTAATTCTCGTTCTTCAAGCTGAAACCGTCTATAGAATCACGATATTTCCTCACGTATTGTAATATGAGACATCGGCTCATTATCGCTCCTTTGCTGACCACCGCCTACCTGCTGCTCCGTGTTATTAACTACAATTTAACAGACATTAAATACTCTTCTAGATAAGCTTTCAGGGTATTTTGTTTGTCTGCGCACTTACATTCACTTTTCACGCCACTAGTATCATCACCCGTTACATCTACTGTATCTGATGATTCTTCCGACCAAGAAGAGTTATAAGCATCAGTTGCGGGCGTATTCTGTCTTGTGTCACACCTATTTGTGCCAACACTAACCAATGAATCGTGCTCCTCGCCTAGATGGCACTGTGCAAGAATAGCATCACCTTCACTATCTGTAAGCATTTGCTCTAATTCTGCAAATAAAAATATATTTACGCGGTCAATCGAGTAATTGAAATTATTCTTATGCCATGAAAAGCTATGTGAGACCGCAGAGTCTTATGTGCAAATCAAAACTTGTATATGCGTGTGCGTGTGCGCTCGCGTGTGTGTGTGCATGTGTGCATGTGTGCATACGAAGACTTATGCATATGCAAGGCCTGAATAGTTGCCTCCAGTCATGCGTAAATCTTATGCTTATACAACGATTAAGCAGCTAATCCCATCCGTACGCTAAGCTTATTGTCTATGAACCGGCTAAATATCTATCTCTATCCATATGTAGACGTCTGGATGGATGCAGATAAGTAGGAATTGTATGCACCAACACAAAACCTAAATGCCTGTCTCCATCCATGCGAAGATGTCTGGATAATTGCAGCTATACAGGCTCTGTATGTACGAGTGCATCGCCTAAGCACCTGCATCCATCCGTGCACAGATGTCTGGATAGTTGCAGCTATTCGGACGCTGAGTGTACGAGCACAACGCCTAAACGCATGCATTCATCCATACACAGATGTCTGGGCAGTTGCAGCTATGTAGGCGCTGCGTGTACGCGTACAACGCCTAAATACCTAACAATATCCATACACAGATGCCTGGACAGTTGCAGCTATGTAAGCATTGTATGTACGAGTACAGAGCCTAAATACCTGCCGTCATCCCTGCACATATACCTGGCTTTATGTAACTATTTAGGCTGCATATGTATAAGTAGGCAATGTCATGCACGAAAGGTTATGTGAATTGTCTATTATCTTTAATTAATTAGGTCATAACCTACCTATTATCGCTCTATATCGCAGCATAAGCCGATAAGCTAATGATTTATCGATCAGGCCTCGTCTGCTAAGGCAGTCTCCGATGATTCTTATGACGGCATCTTGGTCTTCACAAATTCCGCGATTATACATGGTAATGATGGTACGTAAACTGCAAAGATTAGTAATGCCTCGAAGCTTTTTTAATAACACCGCGCCTGTGAAGAGTTTAAGATTTTTTTGCTACTTTTCGCCGCAATAGGCGTAGCGCCGGTTCTCGCTCCAGTGCGAACAATAGCACATTAATAATAATATTCAAAATATTGGTTAATAATAATATTCCATTATTGGTCGATACTGTGTGGTACTATGGTGGTTTTTAGATAAGTGATTTCATACTATTATACCCTCTTTTATACACATTAGGACCGTTAGATTTTAAGGAAAAGAGGGGATAAGTGCATCTGTCTATATAAAATTATGCAATTCCGCATCTTTTATAACTACCACGTACTTTATTTAATAATGATTTCAATTTGAAACCGATTCTTCTATAAAATGCTACATTTTAAAATTTAAATTAAGTATTAAATTCAATTTAATACTATTTTATGTAAATCGGCGTATTTTAAAATTTTACTAAGGTAGTAAATTTAATTAAAACCTTACACTCTAAATGCTAAAGTACAAAAATTGACGCAATTAAGTACAAATTGACCAATTTAAACTTTAGAAAGGACTAAATCTGAGAATTTGTACTTTTAAAAGGACAAATTCAATAGATTAGTCTTTTCAAAGGACTTAATCAATAAATTAATCTTCTGAAAAGTATAAAATCATAGTTTTATACTTTTGAAAAATAAAAAATCAAATTATGTACTTTTCAAAAGACAAAATCTATATATTAGTCTTTTTATAAGTACAAAAATATAAATTTGTAATTCTGAAAAGTACAAAATCAAATTTTGTACCTTAGAAAGGACAAAACTAACTTTTTACATTTCTGACAGGAGGATTCACTTTTTGTTTTTGATCGATACACATCCTTATTAAAACTGAATATTTGGAGGTTAGAATTCCTTTTTCGCTTATATCTCCAGAACACCTTCACCAAATAACACCAAAGTATTTGCATCCCTAGGCGGCAATGAGTTTTCGATATTTTTAAGTAAACTTTTAAAAATATAATTTTTTGAGGTTAGAATTAAATTCTCGCATTTATCTCGGAAACGGTTAAAACTAGAGCGAAACGAACAAATATTTTGCATTTCTGACAGGAGAATTCACTTTTCGTTATCGATCGACGCACATTCTTATTATATCTATATTTTTGAGGTTAGAATTCCTTTTTCGCTTATATCTCGAGAAATGTTTTAGCAAATAATACTAAATTTGTTGGTATTCCTAGGAGAAAACGAGTTTTCTATATGAACTCCAAAAAATTTTGTATTATTTTCTAAAGGACTTCTTGAGATATAAGCGAAAAAGGAATTCTAACTTCGAAATATTCAGTTTTAACAAGTATGTATATCGATCAATAACAAAACATGAATCCACTTGCCAGAAATGCAAAATATTTGTTCGATTCGCTCTTGATCGAACCGATTCCGAGATGAATGCAAAAATCGAATTGTAACCTCAAAAGAGCGATTCTTAAAAAATCTACCCATAAATATTGAAAAGTTCATTCCTTTTAAGAAAGTAAAGAATTTTGTCCTTTTTGCTAATTTAGTTCTCGAGATATAAGCGAAAAAGGAATTCCAACCTCAATACTATAGTTATAATAAAAACGTATGTCGATCGATAACGAAAAATGAATTATCCTGTAAAAATGCAAAATATTGGTTCGATTCGCTCTAGCCTTAACCGTTTCCGAGATAAATGTAAAAATCGAATTCTAACCTCTTTAATGCGATTCTTAAGAAGTCTAACCATAAATATTGAAAAGTTCATTCATCCTAGGAATGTCAAAAAATATGCGCCTTTTTGCTAAATGAGTTCTCGGGGTATAAGCAAAAAAGGAATTATAACCTCAAAATTATAGTTATAATAAGAATGTGCGTCGATCGATAACGAAAAGTGAATTCTCCTGTCAGAAATGCAAAATATTTGTTCGTTTCGCTCTGGCTTTAACCGATTCCGAGATAAATGCGAGAATTTAATTCTAACCTCAAAAATTATATTTTTAAAGGTTTACTTACAAATATGGAAAACTCATTTCCTCCTAGGGATCCAAAAAATTTGGTATTATTTAATGAAGCTGTTCTGGAGATATAAGTGAAAAAGGAATTCTAACTTCCAAATATTCAGTTTTAATAAGTTTTAATAAGGATGATCAAAAACAAAAAGTTAATCCTTCTGTCAGAAATGTAAAAAGTTAATTTTGTCCTTTCTAATGTACAAAATTTGATTTTGTACTTTTCAGAATTACAAATTTATATTTTTGTACTTATAAAAAGACTAATTTATAGATTTTGTCCTTTGTAAAGTTCATAATTTGATTTTTTTCTTTTCAAAGGTATAAAACTATGATTTTATACTTTTCAAAAGATTAATTTATTGATTTAGTCCTTTGAAAAAACTAATCTATTGAATTTGTCCTTTTGAAAGTACAAATTCTCAGATTTAGACTTTTCTAAAACTTAATAGCGTCAATTTTTGTACTTTAGCATTTAGAGTGTGTATATATATATGTATTTAGATTCTTGTATTTATATGTCTCTTTTTTGCATATCGATTAAAATCGATACCTTGCCAATTCTTACATTGATCTGACTCGTTTTATGGATCGATTAATTATCAAATGATATGCCACAAAAAGTATTAATTTATTTGCATATTTATAATAAAATAATAATTATGTATTAGGAGCTTATAAAAAAGCAGTAGTAAAGGCCATCATGACGCTGGTAAATGGGCGTGTGTGAACCTTGGAATCTAATGCATAACACAGGTAAATATGTTACTCTCATTCGCTAAGGCGTTAACCTCGGTAGCGAATGATCGCGCGTCTATCACGTTTCAACTGCTTGGCCATTGAGAATGCTGCGTGGCTTAATGTGACGTAAGCGGCATTGTTTTAATTCCTGCAGCGAATGAGCGCTTATCAAGTTTCAACTGTCCGGCCATTTAATAGAAGGCCATTTGACACCGTTAATGCTCTTCAGTTCTCCTAATACTTTTATCTTTTCTCAATCGCTTGAAATCAACAAATATCGATGATTGATCAATCGATCTATGTTCTTTTTATCGGCCAATACATATAATATATATTAGAAAACGCTATAAATTCTACAAGCAAATATAGCGCTCAATCGATAACTTTAATAAGTAGACTGATGCTTATTTTAAGAGTCATCTGTATATGCATATGCCATATGCAGTTATTATGGTATCAAACATTATATAAATCAATAAATTTTTGTGTCGTACGCGCGCATGCGTATGTGCGTCTGTGCGTGTGCGCGCATGTGCATGTGTGCAAGTGTGCGTGCGTGCGCCTGTGCGTGTGCGCGAGTGTGCGGCACTATGGCTTGTGCGCGATCGTGTGCGGTAGTATGGCTCGTGCGCGTGCATGTGCGTGTGCGGCACTATGGCTCGCGCGCGTGCGTGTGCGTGTAAGGCACTATGGCTCATGCGCGTGTGACACTATGGCGCGTGCGTGTTCTTGCGTGTGTGTGTGTGTGTGTGTGTGT
>UELU01121982.1:0-10473 GCA_900490025.1 Megastigmus dorsalis
TATTTGACATTATTTCCAACATTTAAAGTACAATATCTCGACTTCTAATGAATGGAATCGAAAAATTCCGATAAGGTTTTAAAGTTTAGGGTCCATGGACGCAAAAATTATGCTAAACACATAAATCCACGAACAATTTCGATACAAAAATACGAAATGAAAAAAAATTTCACTCGAAATTTCGTCTTTTTTGTTAAATAAGTAAATATAACTTTTGTAATATACATTTTTTTTTAATTCTGACTACCTAAATCGAAAGTTCATGCAATTTTACGTCGGAAATGACTTGTCTTGGTTTTTTTCATGATCGATTTCGTATTAAATAGAGTCGATGAAAAAAGACTGGAAGGAACGTCCATTTGGGGCTTAATGGGTTAACTTCTTCAACACTAACTAATTTATGAATCCGGTAATCAAAAGTAAAAAGGTTATGAATTTATCATTTTAAATGTATATTTCAGAATTTTAAGTAACTAATAGACACGCCTCAATTGAGAATGAAAAATTTTAGCTTCTAACATTGATTCAACATCTACTGTACTGGCAGCTTCGGTCGATGGATTTTCTTGTACCTCTCGACCCTCGTTCACTTGCATCTCTTCAACAGGCACTTCTCCATTGACATATATTTGGTCAATGTCAATAAGTAAAATAGAGCACTGTGCATTCATTGGATCCGCTGCCTGTGCAAAGATCTCTGTCATAGCTTTAACAAGAATTTCATCACACTTTTCTGGTTTAATATCGTGCCATGTGGTGAGGTCACTCTCAGCTAGTAACTGGTTCAAAATATAAGCTTGAACAAGAGCTATAACCTGTAACAGCACATGGTCCACCTTCAGCTTGAATGAGGGCCGAATTTTTAAATAGGCTCAAGTAGAACCCCAAAAGCAATAGCGATTAAGGGATGGTTGGTAAACGATAAATAAATCTCAAATACATTTGGAAAGAATTGGCCGCCAGACAAATAGCGCGCTTTTACCTTGATCCTACCGGTGAAATACGTCCTCCTTGATAGTGGGGGTTTTGTCTGAGGTGTCCCCAGAGTAAGGTCTTCACCTCGTTGATGGAATTCTCGCTCCTCGTCGCCGTGTCCTCCGCTGCCATAGCGAGTCTTTCCACGCTTTTAAATCGCTGTAATCTCTCTAAACAAGAATCGATAACCTATATTTACAACGCTCCACAACTGCCAAGTGTGGCGCCATTTTCAATTTGAGAAAGAAATTTCGATAAGCTGCAGATTAATACTTGTTCTAGTGTAAATTTGTACGTGTAATGTTACGCGTAATATGCGTAATATTCGTGGCTGCGCGGTAATGGCATTTGGATGACATCCGAAATATAATTCATAGATGGTAGCACAATGATTACATTCAGGCGTGCGACCACGCGTGCGATGCCAGTGTACGGCACGTGCTGTTATCTGGGTATTTGAGGAGTTTGTCATCTTACCCCATAGGTGATTATTTCTTTAGTAATGGTGTTCTGAAACAAAATAACCACTGTAACTAATAAATACTGTCTACATATTATTGGGTATTTGTAGATAAATTGAAATCGGCCCCGTGCCACTTTGAAGAGTCTCCTCAAAGAGGCCATAGGGTACATGCATAAAAGTGTCTCGCTCGCACTCATTGAAAATGGGGTCAAATGAACCAGAACCTCCTCAAACAGGCCATTACACATACATATATACATACGTGTATTTATATATAAATTGGTAACTCCATTGAGAAAAAATTCCAGAATGAGAAAAAAAGTTAGAACCGGATCATAAATATAATCGGGTGACTGGAGAATGTATATATGATGATGTTATGTCGAACCAGATTTTATTTAGTGACAAGCAGAAAAGGCAAATATTATCTTTTTCTCTTACTGAATTATTTGAAGATTTTTTTTCCATTCCTTTGAAGGAGTATATTATTGAAGCTACTGTTGAACATGGTTACAATTTATCAGCAGATAGATTTGATGTTTTTTAAGGAATTGCCATTTTTACAATTTTTAACGGACGCTCATCTCAACGGGATTATTGGTCCACTGATCCACTTCTTCGATCAGATGTTATTTGTGCTGTAATGAGGCGGAGGGAATTTGAAAGCATTAAAAAAAAAATGTAAAGACTTGGAAACCTGGCGATGAGAATAGCAACGATAAAATCTGGAGTCAGAAAAATTTAAGATATATTCAATAATGACTGTAAAAAGTACGGTTATTTTTCTACTGCATTGAGCATTGATGAAATGATGGTTAAATTTTATGGTCGAAGTTTAACTTTAACTGAAACAATTTATAAAAACAAAACCTATAAGATTTGGGATCAAAATGTGGGCATTGTGCCGTTCCGATGGATTTTTGTTTCACAGCGATATTTACTGTGGTAAAAATGCACATAACAACTTTTTACCAAATTGTTTACAGGGTAGTCGTGTAGTGATGCAAATGCTTCAGGATTTATTACAGAAAAATTCGCTTAGAACATGGTCAAAATATCATGTTTATTTCGATAATTTATTCTGCAGACTTGTTCACTTTAAAAGATTACAAATGTCAATCACCTGTGCAACTGTTTCTCATAACGTAGTAAATGAAGGTAAACCGAAGATAAGTACAAGAGATGGCAATGTTCATCACTAGGGAATATTTAGCTAAGTCTCATCAAACTCCAAAAAAATCGCATCAAATTACAGAGCATAAAAACCAAAAATATTGTTCCGGTGACGGCTGCAAGAAAAGTTCAAAAAAGTTTTGTATCAACTGTGAAGTATACTTTTGTAAGATCTGTTTAGGTAAAACACTAAATTTCAAAAGTACAAGACTAATTAAAATAAAAAACTAAAACAAAAGAAGGTTCTTTGCAAACATCTACCTCCACGCAGTAAGAATCGGGCAACATTGTTAAAATAAACGATGGCTAAAGATGTTTCATATGATGTAAATACACACACAGGTATACATATATATATATAAATATAAGTATATGTGAGTTTAGTTCCCGGGCCAATTTTATATATAATGGTTCAGTTTCTGGGCCCCTGTTGAGTTTCTGGGAATGCCCGGAAATTGTAGATATGAGAGTTTGATTTCCGGGCAGTAAACTTTTTTTTGTTTTTTATGTTTATTATGGGTTGTATCATACTTTATGGAATTTTTTCTTCAGTAACAGAAGCGGGCGCCGCAGGCGAACATCATTGGGGTCGGGGGTTGTGGGGTTTTTAGTTATTATACAATTAGGATTAATTTATCATAAAATGACTATATATAGTTGTTCCCTATCTTTTAACACAGATGCCCGGAAATTGTATCGTTACATAATTATATATACATATATGTATACATTTATACATACATGCACATGTAGCTAATATTATATACATACGTACTGGTGAAAAGACTTCCCAAGTCGTTCGATAACAGAATTTAGGATAAGAAAAGGAAAATTAGTGACAAAATCGTATTTTTGGGAAGGTACGGCAATTAATGGTTGTTTATTTATTATAAAATCATTATATGTGATAGATTACATTTTATACTATCAATTTGCGTCATATAATTTAACAAAATTACAATTGGTAAAAAATACGGATTTTTTGGAATTTCCAATTTTTCACCGGTTTTAAGCCGCCATTTTAAGTCCGCCATCTTGAATTTGAAAATCCTATGGGTACCATTTAAAAGGTTAGGCAAAAAATGCACGGTCTGTGCAGGATTTAGCTGCTCTCGCTTATCAGAACCAATCGAAAATTTTGATTGAAAAAGAAATAATACAAGAACAGCGTTTTTTTCAATTAAAATTGAAAATTTTGTCGCCGGAATCTGAAACAGCACTCTCGAAAATAGTGCGGTATGAATTTTCATGAAAAAATTCCATCGCTTTCAAAGTTTTTCATTGACTCAAAGTCAGCGTTTTCAAAAAATGCAATTGTGACGTTCAAGGGTTAAGTTGAAAAACCTTTGTGAGTATTTTGATGTAAGGCGAGAAATTTAAGATTTTAGTGACTCCGCCATCCCCTTAATAGCGTAAATTTCGTACATTTCATAATTCTGAATTGTGTTTAATACTATGCAATGCAATCCAAAAACCCCGATAACATTTTAATTTGTTTTGAAAATTTTGTTATAACTTTTTAAGCACATAAAAAATTATCGTATCGAAAGTTTGGTTTCTAATGGGTAAGACAATATTTTAGAGAAATTTATAAACGATTTTTAAGTTTAACAAGCCTCCAGAGAAAATCATATGTTCTATATTCTTAACCCATTAACGCCCAAGTGGACACT
The DNA here is from genome assembly GCA_900490025.1 of Megastigmus dorsalis. Classification (NCBI taxonomy): domain Eukaryota; kingdom Metazoa; phylum Arthropoda; class Insecta; order Hymenoptera; family Megastigmidae; genus Megastigmus; species Megastigmus dorsalis. The sequence continues at coordinate 4,285 of UELU01121982.1, forward strand.
TTTTTCACCAGTTTTTCAAAGCTTTCTAGATGGGGTAAATTTGAACCTAAAAAATTTTTGAACATATGAAATTTATAGATTTTTCATCCATCTTTTGAATGGTGACATTGAAAATCTAAAAAAAAACTTTTATTAATCAAAAATGAAGTTTAAGTGTAAAGAAAACCGAAATTTTTTTTTATTTGATTTTTTACCAACTTTCCGTTATGAAATCATCTTGAAACCAATTTGGATGGTGGAGGGAATGTCTGAATTTTGAGAAAACGTGTTCGGAAAGTTAACTTTGTTACCTACATGATTCAAAAGGGCGTCCAAAGTGAAAATTGTTACTAATAAACTTTCATCTTTCAGAAAAAAATTCAATTAATAAAAAGTGCTTATAATTCATCAAAGAACACAATAGAATTTTTTCAGAATTTTTGGAGAAAATTTAGAAAAAATCTTTATTCGAGTTTTTTATACATTAAAAAAAATTCAAGAAAAATTCTGAAAAAAATTCTATCGTGTTCTTTCATGAATTCTAAGCACTTTTTGTTCTTAGCATTTTTTTCAAAAAGTTGAAAGTTTATTATTTAAAGCTTCCTAAAGATATTTATATAAATAAATATTGTCCATAGGGGTCAGAATAGTCTATAATGATCTCAATAAAAAAAATTGTTTTTCCTGAAATAAGATTGGCTTCTCTTACACAGAAATTATTAATTTACCGCATAAATTTAAAAGATTCAGATAATAGTAAAAATATTATAACTAAGCATTTTTTTACAAATAGAATTTAAAGAAAAAGAAATGATGAATTAGTAAATTATGCGAACATTTTTATTTCAATTATGATTTCATTTTGTGATAGTGGGTAATGAGTGATTAGATGATTTAGAATCACGCATTGAAGCACTGCGTCTTCGTTTCAGTTCTTCTTGACGTTTCGCTTTTGCTTCTTTCTGCCTCTGGGCCAAAAGTTTAGCATATTCAGCAGCTTGTTCTTTACGAGCTAAGCAACGTCTCTTCTTTAAAGCTACCCGATGCCTTTTTCTCTGTGAAATTTCAGAATATAAAATTTTAATTTTTTGGAATAAAATTTTGAATTAATTTTAAAAGTATATATTTTAAACACATTACTTGTAAAGTGAGAGGAGTGATAAGTCGTTGAATTTTTGGAGCCTTAAAGCGTTCTTTTTTGCCTTCTTTTTGAACCGGTCGCTTAACGACAAACCGTCTAACATCATCTTGTTTTGTTAAATTAAACAGCTTCCGAATTTTGCTAGCGCGTTTTGGTCCCAAACGACGAGGAATATTTGTGTCAGTTAGTCCAGGAATATCCTAAAAAAATATAATAATTATTACATAGTGCAAAAAAGTTACAACAATACCAGTATATGTTTGCGTATATTACGAACTATTTAATTTATTAATTCATTCATATCATTCAATCGGGAAGTTTTTGGGCAGATATTTATCAGAGCTATTAACAAGATGTTAATTTTTCAAAGGATTGGCTATTGTACCATTCGATAGATCACGAAGTTCTCAGAACCATGTATATTTTTTGTTTTTCGATCTGGAAAGTAGTTTCCGAGTTATTAATCATTGAGAGTGTGTAATAAGCCAAACAGCGGGCGGCAGAAGCGGGGGCCAAAGGTGGAAAGCAGAAGCGTGAAGAGGTGGAGAGAGGCGCTCGTCACTCGCGGTTGTACCTACGCTTGCACCGAGCTTGCAGAGGTGCAGGGACATCACGCAGATTGCTTGCACAGAAACTTGTAAAAGAAAATTGATTCTTGCTACCTTTTTGAGAAATACTGGATAGCTTATTTGTTTCATATGTTGTATGGAAAACTTATTCAACCATTTTAATAGTCAATAATAATAATTTAAATACTTATTGATAAAAACTATTAAATTTTACAATGAATAGAATTAAAGATCTAAGTAGGTAAAAGCATAAATTTTTATAATTAAAATCTGGTTTAAACAGTCTACTAAAAGTGTAGAAAGATACATTTAATATTATAATAATTAAACTTACAATAATCAGGAGATAAGTAATAATTTCGAAAAAAGTACAAAAATATTTTAAAATGACCCATGAAATGAAACTTTCTTAAAGTTTGAAAAAGTTTAGAAAAAGTAAAGTTTAGTTTAACTAAAATACTAATAAGCCATTCGTTTGCTGCTCGAATTACTCGAACTTAATTATCGAACCCAATTTAAGGCACAAAATTATGCGTGACGTGTCGAAAACCTTAGGTAAATAATAGTGATTCGTTGATCAAATGCAATAAAACAATGTAGGTGCAAAGCTATCAACAGTTGCTATTCAATCTTACGCGGATTTCATAAATAATTTTACAATGCAGTATTTCATTTCTGAAAAGGCAATAATTCAATTTGATCAATTAAATAATTATCGAATGTTTTGGAAAAACACCCTTTTTAAAAAAAAAGCATGACCAAAACTTGCTATAGTGAGCAAAAAGCAGAATAATGAAATGAAGTCAACTAACAACAATTTTATTACAATATTTAGCGGCTACTAGCCTGTAATGTTGTTAATTTTTATACCTTCGCGTTATATCGGTAAAGCTGCAAAATTTAAAATCGCATCATACTAAACCGTGCATGAAACCGTATAATTTACAACAATTTAGTTAAAGAAATTAGCTGCTTGTACAACTGTAAAATTTCATATTCATGTTTTCGCTTAGGAATCAGAGCTTAAAGTTAGCTCTAGTTGAATTTTAAGAGCACATGCACATACTTCTTAATATTATAAACAAATGCTCGAATAAATATCTAAGAAATGGAAAATGGCGTACGGCAAACACCCACCGGAGGCAGTACCTCCTGATATTAATTTAAAAGTGCTAAATAAACAGTCGAATAGTACAGTGTACTGTGTTTTATAAGAGTGATTTTAGCAGGAACAAGAGAGGAAAATATGCTACTAATGTAATGGTAATATGTAACCAGCATGAGGATGTCAATCTAATCTCAAATGAAAGTGAGTCTCCACGTGTTATCATTGCGAGCTTAGAAGAGGAGATTAATAAAAAGAACTATATAAATGAAAACTTGAATGAAAAAAATAATACTTTGATAATTCAATATAATAAACTTAAAAAGCAATATGAAGGTTTATTAACCCTTAAAGGGCCGGGATTTGATAGGTCAGTATCTCTATAGAAATGAGGGAAAAAGTCCCCCGCTTTTGATCAAACTATTGCCAAATGTCGGCGAGTCATCCCGGTCTTGCATGGTACAAGGCCACGTTAAAATTTTTAAAATTCTCTAAAAATTCATTCTCAACTTAGGAGAATGTCTCTCAGCATTCTTTGGGTCTAGGAGGATAAAAAATAGTTGATTCCTTCATAAATTTCAAAATTTAGCCCTAAGAGGGGTGAACTACCCTTATGTAATACCAGGCAACATAGGGTACCTAATTTCTGACTAATTTGGTATTCGGATCCAATGCAATTTCGTAAAAAATTATACATTATGGGGAGACTTATATCTGACTTTTTCAAACCACCCCAAATAATTGAAAAAATCACCCATATGATTGAAAATTTTTTTTTTGGCAATGAAAATTCCTAAATCAACCGCTCTCCGATAGTGGTAGTTTTAACCCAACCCAACCCCTTTATTATTATATTTTTACTCTCATAAGGGATGTACTTGTTGTTTACTTCGTAAACAAGGTTATCATGTATATATTTATGCTCATATGCATGATTAGTTTCAGAAATCTTACATAAAAGTCATAACGCCTCAAGGCGTCATCCTGGCCCTCTAAGGGTTAACAGTAAAGAGAGAATTTAATGCAGAAGAGTCAGATGACAACTCAAGCGAAAGAGATTTAAAAGAACGAAAAAATGAGAATTCGTTGCGAAGACAACTAAATGAAGAATTAATGGAAAAAAATGTAATATTAAAACAACTATTGGAAAAGGAAAAAGAAATGGCACAAGTACATAAGAAAACATATGCGGATATAACCTCGGCAGTTAATTTTCAGCGTAAAAGTGAAACTAAAATAATTGTAAAAAGGAAAACAGACAAGGATAAATCAAACACGGAGCAAAATGTTATTAAATATCTGATAACAGATACCAAAGTTCAGGTTAAAAAGATAAGTAAAAATAAAAAGAATGATACCATAACCATAAGTTGTACTAATGTGGAAGGTGCCAAGTCAGCTAAAAATAGGCTGGATGTAAAATTACAACAGTTATATAAAACTGAAAAGGATAAACCAAAGAATCCAATCATAAAAATTGTTGGAATATATGGAATACATAAACTAGATGCAAACACTATAGAAAAAGATATAAATAATAGAAATTTTATACAACACAAGGAAAAGGGAAAAGTATTATATTGCTATAAAAATGAAATGAGTCAAACATACGGTAATAATGGAAATTTCACCTGAAATGCACAAGCAGGTAAAGGACAACAAAACCAGAATTTATTTTGAGCATGTAAGTTGTAGAATTTTTGATATGATAAGTGTAAAGCCTTGTTTTAACTGTGGTAGAGTGGGTCACAGTGCCTTGAGATGCACTGATGAATCAGTGTGCTTAAAGTGTGCAGGGTCACATAAAACTATGGGGTGTCAAGGTGGAAATAATCATGTTTGTATAAATTGCAGTTATAGTAATAGAAATTTTGGAACTAAATATGATATCCAACACGAGGCAGTTGACTGTCACAGGTGTAAGATTTTGAAAGCTAAAGTAAGAAGATCGATCGATAACACAGGCTACCTAGTAAAGCCGGATATCTGTTCTCTCGAATGGTGATATCGATATTTGTTAAAATGCTGCTGCAAAAAAATATGGCGCGTTTTTAACGAAAAAAAGGTAAAAAATTTGGAAATTTTCAACTTTATGAATTTTTTTCATAAAGATAATGCAATGACAATAATTCAAAATACTGCAAAATAGTTCAATCGATGTTCAAATATTACGGGAAATTTTTTTTCATTATTCTAAAATATTTTTAACCTCTTCAAAATGGCCATATTTCGCAAAATCCCAAAAAACTGAAAATTTAATAAGCAATTTTTCAGACAACTTCTTAGAGGGCTCTTTTACAACTAAGATCTTATCCGGCGTATTTTGACCTGTTCTTTCGAATGGTGGAACTTATTTTTTGCTAAAACCCACTTGAAAAAAAAATATGGCTCGTTTCTCACGAAAAAAGTGAAAAAATTTAGAAATTTTTAACTATTATACAGGATGGGTTAATTTCGGAGAACAGGACATATACTATTGGATAGATCTCAAAATTCTAAGAACAACGTATTTTTTCTCGTTTTTCGATCCGACAAGTAGCTTCTGAGTTATTAATTGTTAAAATTTAAGAAGATGAGCCAATCAACAGGCGGTTATAGCGGGCGACAGTATCGGTGGCGAAAGGTGGAATGGAGCAACGCGAAGAGGTAGGGAGTGGCGCTCGTCGCTCGCGGTCGCGCGTACGCTTGTACCAAGCGCGGAGGAATGACGGATAACAAAAATTGATTGTTGCTTCCTTTTCGAAAAATTCTGGATAGCTTATTTAGGTCATAAATCTTATTCAATCATTTTAATAGTCGATAGTAATCATTTCAATACTTATTGATAAAAAATATTAAATCTTGCAATAACAGTATTAAAGATCTAAGTAGGTAAAAGCTAAGAAGGGCGAGCAGCTCACATTGTAGCAAGATAGCCACATGAAGCAGAGAATTTCTATACCTTTTTGAATGTTGTCGAAAATATTTTAATATCGAAACGGGATTAATGGTAAATTTCGATACTAGTAAGATAAAGTGATCTAACTTTCTCGTGTGCAAACGTTCACACAAGGGTGGAATCAATTTCTCACTCATGTATCGAACCACGTTTTATGACACAACTTGTGAGAAGCTCAATTGAAAGCATGCGTCTTTTTTGATCTCATAAGATTATTGATAGTAATTTAATTTTTAATATACGTGCGAAGTTACTTACTGCGAGAGATAGAACAATCAATTAGGATTATCAAATCATTATACTTTCATAGATTCTTTAATTATTACACAGGCCGACAAAATTTGACAAAAGTCAAAAGCCAGAAAGCAGACCAAACATTTCCGAAGGATTTTGATGCGCTGAATCCGAATCCGAACTCAAAATTGCTCCCGTACGTCAGGTTTTCAAGATATCCTAA
>UELU01121988.1:0-10898 GCA_900490025.1 Megastigmus dorsalis
TTCGAAAAACAGCCAAAATTAATATTCAGGTCTAAGGAGGCGTTTCCGAATTTCTTGCTCGAGTTTATAGAGATAATATTAGTGCAAAATAGTTCAACAAACCAAATTCTATAGCATCCCATCATTTGTAAGTGTCACGTACCTTAATAGTATTGTGTGGAAGAGCTTTTCATTCGAAAAAACGACAATGATTAATAATTAGGGATATGGAGGAGTTTACAAATTTGTTTGTTGTGAGTTTATTATGCAAAATAGTTTAACAATCCAAATTTTATAGTATCTTATGATTTCTTAAATATACATATCTCTATAGGGAATGGTGGTAGCGATTTTCCCTCCATTTATTCCCATAAATTAATATTTAGGGCAACGGATGTGTCTATGAATTTGTTGCTCGCGATTATTGAGATAATATTAGTGCAAAATAGTTCAACAAACCAAATTTTATAGCATCCCATTATTTGTATATGTCACGTACCTCAATAGTATGGCGTGGAAGAGCTTTTCGTTCGAAAAACGACAAAAATTAATATTAAGTGCAACGGATGAGTCTAGGAATTGGTTGCCCTCGATTATTGAGATAATATTAGTGCAAAATAGTTCAACCAACCAATTTCTATAGCATCCCATTATTTGTAAGTGTCACGTACCTCAATAGTATAGCGTGGAAGAGCTTTTCGTTCGAAAAACGACCAAAATTAATAATTAGGGCTATGGAGGAATTAAAGAATGTGTTGTTCGAGTTTATTGAGATAATATTAGTGCAAAATACTTCAACAAACTAAATTTTATAGCATCTCATTATTTGTAAGTGTCACGTACCTCATTAGTATAGTGTGGTAGAGCTTTTCGTTCGAAAAACGACCAAAATTAATATTTAGGGCTGTAGATGAGTTTACGAATATGTTGCTCGAGTTTATTAAGATAATATTAGTGCAAAATAGTGCTACAATTCAAATTTTATAGCATCTTATGATTTCTTAAATATACATGTCTCTATAGTGAAGTGTGGTAGATATTTTCCCTCCATTTATTCCCATAAATTAATATTTAGGGCAACGGATGAGTCTATGAATTTCTTTCTCGCGATTATTGAGATAATATTAGTGCAAAATAGTTCAACAAACAAAATTTTATAGCATCCCATTATGTGTAAGTGTCACGTACCTCAATAGTATAGTGTGGAAGAGCTTTTCGTTCGAAAAACGACAAAAATTAATGTTTAGGGCAACGGATCAGTTTATGAATTTTTTGCTCGCTATTATTGAGATATTAGTAGTGCAAAATAGTTCAACAAACCAATTTCTATAGCATCCCATTATTTGTAAGTGTCACGTACCTCAATAGTATAGTGTGTAAGAGCTTTTCGTTCGAAAAACGACAAAAATTAATATTAAGTGCAACGGATGAGTCTAGGAATTGTTTGCCTGCGACTATTGAGATAATATTAGTGCAAAATAGTTTAACAAACAAAATTTTATATTATCCCATTATGTGTAAGTGTCACGTACCTCAATAGTATAGTGTGGAATGTCTTTTCGTTCGAATAACAACAAAAATTAATATTTAGGGCTAAGGAGGGGTTTACGAACTTGTTGCTCAAGTTTATTGAGATAATATTAGTGCAAAATAGTTCAACAAACCAAACTTTATACCATCCCATTATTTGCAAATGTCACGTACCTCAATAGTATGGCGTGGAAGAGCTTTTCATTCGAAAAACAGCCAAAATTAATATTGAGGTCTAAGGAGGGGTTTCCGAATTTGTTGCTCGAGTTTATAGAGATAATATTAGTGCAAAATAGTTCAACAAACCAAATTCTATAGCATCCCATTATTCGTAAGTGTCACATACCTCAATAGTATAGTGTGGAAGAGCTTTTCGTTCGAAAAACGACCTAAATTAATATTTAGGGCTAAGGAGGGGTTTACGAATTTGTTGCTCGTGTTTATTAAGATAATATTAGGGCAAAATAGTTAAACAATCCAAATTTTATAATATCTTATGATTTCTAAAACATGCACATCTCTATAGTGAAGTGTGGTAGAGATTTTCCCTCCATTTATACCCATAAATTAAAACCACATGTATTTTTACAATGTTCCCATATAACTCTGCTAAAATAAGATTCTAATGTGCCTTTCTTAAATTTTCTGTATTTTCTTTTTAAATTTTTGATTCTCTTCTGTTTGGAGCATAATATACTATTTCAGTTATCTCGTTAAATTTATTTGATGGTATTGAATAGTTTAACACAATTTTTTTTTGGATATGGCCTGAAGTGTTAATCAAAGAATCTATAGTGTCAGAAAAATTTTCTGAACTTTCTGCAGTATCAGAATCATCACTTTGACAGTCTTCTATTTGTCAATTCTTTTTAATTTTATTTAAAACGTCATGACGGTCATTCGTCACTAACGAATATAACGACTCAGGCTTTATTTTTTCTTTAAAACACCGTGAGAGTTCCTTCCATACGCCATCACTTTTCACAGTAACTACTGAATTCACGTAAATTCTTTTACTAAACGGTACTATAAGATATACGAATTCACTCGGTGAAAACTGTGCCGGCCTTCCGCGAATCATCTTAAATTAACGAGCTAACTGCTACTACCGAAATGAAGACGCTGTTTACTGAGCACTAATTTTGTTGGCAGTTCGAAGGGATATCGATGAAAGAATTTCCTAAAACTTGAGAAGTAGTCTACTTCAGTGAGTCGCGCCTGTTTTGTTTTTTATTTTGGCGGTAAAGTAAAGGAGCTTCATCAGATCTCCGGTGAGAGGGACAAGCGTCGCATCTGTAAAGTTGTAGGACCGTTGTAGATGAAAATCGTGTATGTACTATCCACCTCAAAAACATTTACCTAGCGCGATTGAAAAGCATTTTATGCACCCTCTTTTGACTTCAACTGGGTATTACTCGTAAGGATGAGAATGAAATGTTTCCAAATTTTGGAAAAATATACTTTAATACATGGAGAAACCTATTTAGTGTTCTAAAACTTTAAAACATATTTCGTAATGGGAATAAAAAATAAAAAACCAAAGCCCATTTTAATGTAGTACATTTTTCTTTCAAGCTATTAAAGTGTGTCATGAAATTTTGAATCTCCTAATTTTTAATGCATAATATTGATTAGTACGGTCTAAAGAAGGTTTCGGTAAAGTTTCAAACCAAAATTTGCAATAGATCAAAAGATATGAGTATTTTGATTGTTTATCTCGGTGCGCGATAGCGCCGTGAGTGCGTCATGTCATGCGTCCCGATTAACGTCTGCTCCAACTGTTGTATCAGTCTAAAAGCAGTGCATTGTTAACTCGCTCTATTTCGGCAACATATTGACATACATAGATGATTTTGTTTATATTAAGGTAACTCGACGAGCTCTTTACGAATATGTAATGAGGTTTGAAGAAAAGCTACAATTTAATATCGAAATTTTATGTTTTAAATTCTTATTGATTTTCGTTCAGTTTAATTATGGCGTGCAACATTTTTCGGCCATGAGATTCAAATTTAATTAATCAAAAAATGATTATTAGGACTTCACAAGTAACTGCAGAACAGCATCTTTTTCAATTCTACACTGACTGAGCATACTGAACAGTAAGACAGGGAGAAAACGTGCCCCAACACGACCCTAAATATTTTGTCATAGATTACATATGAATCTCATGATCGGAATATGTTGCTGCATACGATAAAGCGATAATTAAACGGTATAAGTAATGAAAGTCAATAAGTATTTAAAACATAAAAGATATATTGTAACATTTCTTGAAAACTCATTACATATTAGCAAAGAACTCGTCAAGGTACATTCAATTAAAAAAAAATCCGCTCTGTACGTCAATTTATTGCCGAATTATGGCAAGTTTAATTAAAGAAAATAAAAAAAGTATAGTGAGGACAGAGTGCTTTTTGAAGACTTACTCCGCGGCCCCAAAGTTCTAAGTACAGCCTTTGCGCATGCACCGCGTAAATATGTATGCACATGCCTGCGCACTCGTATATTAAGGTGGTATATTATCTCACATAAGAAATACATAAGAAGAAAATGCAAAGAACAGAGAATTTAAATGCGCGAGACGCACATGCACACGGATCGCCGCTTGCGACCCGTCGCTCCTCACAAAAAATAGCGATAGTCCAATAGATTAGCTTAAAAAAGTTGGAAATTTATAGTAATTCAATTCAGTGTACCAGTTGCAAAAATCGATATATTTATTAATTATACATATGACTTTACATTTCATTCAATTTTGGACCGCCGAAACATTTTTTTATAACAATTTATTGCAATAAATACTTTTTTTTTTTCAGATATTTCAGAGAATTTTACCAACGGATACTTACAATTTTTCTCAATTTTATTTCTCAAAACAGGTTAATTTGAGACATGGTAAATTGAATTTGGTTAAAAAGTTGTATAAATAATGGAAAAAAAAAAACAACAAAAATTTTAAATTTTAAAATATTTTTCAATTGTTCAATAAATCATTTACATGCTTCAAACTGTCAGAAGAGACGTCTCTTGTTAGGGAGCAACAAATTCAAAAACTCCTTCATAGCCCTAAATATTAATTTTTGACAATTTCTGGAAGGAAAATCTCTTCCACAATGTACTATAGAGACATGTATGCTTTCGAAATCATAAGATACTACAAAATTTGATTTGTTTAACTATTTTGCACTAATATTATCTCGATAAACGTGAGCACCAATTCCGTAAACTCCTCCATAGCCCTAGATATTAACCTTTGTCGTTTTTTCGAACGAAAAGCTATTCCACACTGTACTATAGAGGTACGTGATATTTACAAATAATGGGATGTTATAAAATTTGGTTTGTTTAACTATTTTGCACTAATATTATCTCAATAATCGGGAGCAACAAATTCGTAAACTTCTCCAAAGCTCTAAATATTAATTTTGGCCTTTCTTTCGAACGAAAAGCTCTTCCACACTGTACTATAGAGACACGTATGCTTTAGAACTTAAAATATAGTATAAAATTTGGATTATTTAACTATTTTGAACTAATATTATCTCAATAAACGCGAGCAACAAATTCGTAAACCCCTCCATAGCTCTAAATGTTAATTTTTGTCGTTTTTTCGAACGAAAAGCTCTTCCACACTATACTATTGAGGTACGTGACATTTACAAATAATGGGATGGTATAAAATTTGGTTGGTTTAACTATTTTGCACTAATAATATCTCAATCATCGCGAGCAATAAATTCGTTAATTACTCCTTAGCCCCAAATATTATTTTTTGTTGTTTTTTCGAACGAAAAGCTCTTCCACAATATACGATTGTTTGTAAATACTATAATTATTATGAGGGACATGCTATGGGTGATGAAATAAATTGCAAGAACACACCAATTACAACTATCATATCAAACTTATATTGAATTGCACTTGTTTTAAATTATTATAGTTTTACAACATGACTTATGATTACTCTTTTACAAAATTACTTCTTATTAACACTGTTACAATTAAGGTTATCTTTATGATGTGAGGCAGCTCGTAATTGTATAGGTTTACGTATTGAGGTTATGTGAGTGACGGAAAAATCTCTCTCATAGAGATAACTCACCTGGTGAACTATTCAGGTTGGCGACGATAGTGCGCACTAAATATTAGTGATTGTAATTGCGACTGCACGCTGACCAATTGAGTATGTCGCTCCGAGTGGGACACGTGAGCGCCTAACCTCAATAATTTGAGTTTGGTTGCCTAAGAGCCAAAGCGATTGTACTAATCGTCAAGAGTAACCAGTTGTTGCATAAAGCAGGTGAGCTGTTCCGCTGAGTTGTCCGGTGCTATTGAGTAGAGCCAGTGATAAATTTTTTGAGTCGATCCGATGAAAGTTTTAGAAGTCGTTGCTGACGAACTTGCCTCGTGAAGAGCTGTTATCAGAGAGAGAGCGTCCTTGCTCTACATCCGTCATCTCAGCCTTGAACTTGACACTACATGATTTAAGTTCACACCTCACACATTTACATTTGAGAGCGTGAGAGAGACCAAAATATAGAGAACATACCCGGCTAGTCAGTGCAGCGTTCCAGCTGCTCCGCCTAGACTGCACTAGGTGCTGCCGCGCCGTGGCGGCGCAGTGAGTCTAACCGCTCTGACAGTACGCGTGGGAATTCAAAATATTGCATTCCCAAACATTCCGCCCGCCAGTTAACCTTCAGGTTGATTTAATTGCCGATTGGCACTGGTAGTATTTGGACAGCCTTGATTCATTTAGACTTAGTAGACTAGAAAGGTTGATTTAATTGCCGATTGGCACTGGTAGTATTCGGACAGCCTTGATTCATTTAGACTTAGTAGACTAGGCTCAGGCACTGAGTTCAGTACATTTTACTATGTGTGACTTGACTGGTGCTCTGCCTTCAATGATCCAAAATTCCTTCCGAGTGTGTGCCAGGGTGAGTTAAGCGCCACTGTGTAACGTTGAGAGATGAGAATTCCGAAAATTTCAGTGAGGTGAGTTGACTGCTCCGTGGTAAAATTGCTGGGTGTTTTGAGTGATGATCAAGTTAAGTTTCTTGAAGCCGCCCTGCTACTCTAATAATTCCTAATAAGTCGATGTAAGCAGTCATTCTATTGAAAACGTGTTTTCTTGGGACTTGAGAGTTCTTCAGCATAATAAGTTCTGAGTGGAAATGATCTTGCTGAATTTTCTTGACCCAGAAGAGTTTTGCCTTGCTGAGTAGATCAATAGTGAGTTTCGATTTATAGTGAGGTTTGCCTTTCGCCCTGAATCGTTCACATGCAAGCATTACCTATCCAGTGATTCTTATAAGTTGAGTGAATGACGAGTAGTGCTCGATGATGTTCCATAAGGTGCTTCAGTTTGATTTGGCTGCTGTGAGTGAGACCGTGGTCCTTATTTCTGAAAGTTTGTTCTCTTGCATCGAAGGTGCTTGACATGGCCCACTGAGTCGTCCATGCAGAACCAGCTTGGTCCGTGCCAACATAAGTGGTGCTCTGTGAGTTGTGCTGTGAGTAATCTTCGCGAGGCGCAGTCCGCTGGATTTTCAGCTCCAGGCACATGTCTCCATTGTGCTGTTGGAATGAGTTCTTGAATTATTGCCACACTATTTCCAACGAAGTCCTTCCATTTTGAGGGGTGTAAGCGTATCCATGTGAGTGCTACCTTTGCATCTGTCCACAGATGAATTTGTGAAATTGGAAAGGGCTAGTTATCTAAAATATGCTTTGCTAACTTATTGTAAGAATCACCATAATCTTTATTATAATGATTTATACATCATTATTAATCGATACAAAATTATTATCACATAAGCTACTATCTTTTCCTTCTCATTTGCGATGCATGCATGAAAATAAATATTTATTTAACCTTTATGATAAAGCATACTTCGCATCTCCATATCCACCATCGATTCTTAGTGTCTCTAGGGATCAGTAATCACATAATTTGGTAATTTGATGATTTAATTCTCTAAATGAAATGATCAATTCAATGTTAATAAACATTTTTCCCATAACGAATGTATTTAATAAAAAAAGAAATTAATTTATAAGCATATATCCGAGCGGCTGCGCGCGCTCCTAGCCGCTGGCCGCGCTGTATAATAATGGTATTTGCAATGGCTGCTGACTGCCTCTGTTCCACTAAACTGAGGTCTGACTGTTTTTTTCTTGTATTATATATAAGAATTAATAAATAAACAAAGTTTCAGCCATTACAAAACTCTTACACCGATACCTCCCATTTGACATCTTTCGCGACGTGCTAACTGGCCGGGTTAAAAAATTATGAGGTCTGACTGGTTCTTCGTGTTTTTATATACTATAATTAATATCTTTGCCAATTTTCAGCTATTAACAAACTCTTGTAATGCATGTCGCCATTTTACATGTTTCAAAGCGACCGCCCCCAGTTGTTCCAGTACCTGATGTTCAGAGTAAATGCTGACTTATGTACACCATCAATATTATAACATATCCAAAAATTATCCATTACAAAACTCTTGCAGATTTTTGTCACTAACTCTCGGGCTAAATGTTTCTCGCAAATTATGTATGGAAAGTGTGTACAAAATTTCAGAAGGATTGGTGCAGTAGATTTTAAGTTATAGAGTGCACGACTTTAAAAACCTCGAATATGAGAAAAACGCTTTAAAGTTTTGCAAACTAGTAATTTTTTGCTCTGCTCACACAGAAGAACTTGTTTTTGATCTTGTCTACGAGAAATTCTGTATTTTTTGGTCTGTTCCGTAGCTCGCTTATCTGTTCTGCTCATTCGTGCATTGTCCACTAATTGCGCCCAACCATAAAAAATTGGCCCTATACTGATTTCCTTGTGTTCCTTAAAGGCTAGGTAAGCAGCACAGCCTTCATTGAAAGTACAGACAGCCACATTAGCTACAAACTCAACAATATTTGTCGCACCATTCTCAGTTTTCGGAGAAATTTTCCAAATGAGTTGGTTGATGCTCTCGTTGTTATTTTGTGTAAATCCGACAAGACATCGTTCCAGGAGGGCATCCTTTTTCAAACCCTCATAAATGGGTTTTATCCCTTCTAGAACATCACTTGGAGTAAGTGTATTTGAAAGAATATAACTTATTTGGAGCTGCCACTCTCTGCCATTAATATAGTTTCGATACTGCACTTGATTTTCATTTTAACGCTGAAACATCGCAAAAATTGCATCGACTTCCTTGTTTCCAGATACTCCTGTATGATTTGCAGAGCATTTTCCTTCGTTTACATGAATTTATTCTCCCAAGTTGTGCTTATACAACAGAAGAAAAAAATCTTTTTGCAACTTCTTCTGTATTTAAGCACCATTTATATACGAAATGTACAGTGATTTTGTAACAAAATTACTTGATATTCCATTAGGCCGCAAATCGATAATTTACTTCTTACACACCAGAATTAATTCTTTCACTAAGCGGAATATAGGATTTTTACGTCTTTCACACGTAACTGTGATGTTGCATCCAAGACTTTCCTTTCTGCATGACTGAAAAGTAATTTTACGATCACAACTTCACACACTTTACTAAAGTAGCAATAAGGTGGAGGCTTATGTTTCTCCTTACACAGGGAACTAGATGTAATATGTTTTGTTAACATGTGACAAGTGTGAAAGATTGTGTACATGCCAGAAGAGGTCAGTGAACCATGCTGATGAAACGTCGCCAAAATAGTAATTTTACGCAGTTTTTTTATTTAATTTTACCATCCACTGCGTATCCAAAATTGTTCCTCATACGATCGACTGAATATACAACTTAGAGTAAAGTAGCAATAGTTGAAAAAACTAGCATAATATCCACGGTTCTACAAAGTTTTTCTAAATTCTCAGGCACGTCTCGACTAGTGCTCAGTTTTATTTATTTTTTTTTTTGACGTATTTCTTGCTTCAACATCGACGTCATTCTTGCGTTTATGAGGGAATATTCTTTTTCTGGATCGATACAACTTTGAACCAGTGTTTTTTCTATTATCTGTGCTAACTTTTTTTCGGGATTTTGCAAACAATAAATACAAAATCAAAGCAAAAATGGAGCAAAAACACGGCAATATCACTTGAGTACGTGCAGTTTCTCAAGAGCCTCGGCCTAAGAGCCGTAAATTTTGCTGGAATAAAATAATTTGTATACTTTTTGCTGTATCCAACGACGAAATGGAACAGATCCTCAGTATAGAATCACTTGTAGCATATGACGCATCTGTTGCGCATTACGAAATACATGCATATCAGTCCTGTACGTCATCAAGTTTCAACATCAGCGATGAGATTCGTATATCCATACAGCATCAAAATCTCTGCCTTCTACCCTCACGCAGTTCGCCCCCACCTGGACTTCTGCTAATATTTTTCCGCTGACACTAGTATCCGAATAAACAAATATATCGATTTGCAGAAGTGCATCTTATCACGACCATAAAAACATGTAAGGGAACATAGATTGAAAATTTTTGAAATTCGTTAACTTGTGATCGATTTTTTTCACGATTGCCCCCACCTGGACTTCTGCAAATATTTTTCCGCTGACACTAGTATCCGAATAAACCAATATATTGATTTGCAGAAATGCATCTTATCACGACCTTGGGGTTGCCACTTTGCAACTTTCATCACTTCTGCAACTATTATGTCCCCCGCTCTGACTTCTGCAAATATTTTTTCTTTGTTTAGAATAATGCAATCTATGTTTTTGGAACATTTCATCCTTGCATCTTATCACGACCTTCGCATTCCTAATTTACCACTTCGAGGGTACGCCCACGCCTTCATCCCCCACTTTGACTTCTGCAAATCCAGATATCTCTCATTTAATATAATGGGAATGAAGTGGTGATGAGAAAACCCTTGCAACCCAGTGACGACCTGTTTCATATGGCCAGCTCTTAGACTAGTACAATATGAGTAAATATAGGTATCTATAAAGTATCTATAAAGTTTCTATTGTATTAAATGAACGAGAATCTATAAATTCAGCGTGTAAGTTCCTGAAACTGTTGTATTCTGCGACGGAGAATCCATCACAATGAGGTTATGTAGAGGGAACAGCCGCACGAACCTCGACAACCTGGCCGCCTCGGACGCCGCGCACGAGCCAAAGATAATTTATCTTGAATGACAGGATTGATGGGATGGGAATGGGGTTTCGAATCTTGGGCGAGGTTTCATCTATAATTATTATTCACGATAATTCATGTGTTCCTCCCGCCTGTCGACTTACCTGAGTAGTTATAGTGTCACTATGGCGCGTCAAAACAAACTTCACCTTAAGACAGGGTCATTAACCTCTGACAAGGTCAGGTTCGTTTTAACGCACCATAGTGACGCGCACACTCACACGTACACACACACACGTACACACACA
>UELU01121989.1:0-15024 GCA_900490025.1 Megastigmus dorsalis
TATATACGCTTATAGCCTATTGTAAACGCCAACATTCAAACTTATTCAACTTTATATAAATGTATACAATTATATATAAACAACTTCTATTCTAAGAATTTAACAGAATACCATCTAATCGGTATATATTGTTTAATCGAAAAGCACGATTTAAATACAGTTATATATAATTATATAAACTTTTTTACAACTTTATAACATTATGTAAAAATGAATATGATTAAATATGTCTGTATATAAAGCAATAATTATCTCCACTTAGATCAGATTAAATGAACTTATATACGCTTATAGCCTATTGTAAACGCCAACATTCAAACTTATTCAACTTTATATAAATGTATACAATTATATATAAACAACTTCTATTCTAAGAATTTAACAGAATACCATCTAATCAAATAAAATTATATATAAGTTTATAAACTTATATACGAGCTTATACAAATATTTATAAAATAATATGTTCACATATAGTTATGACTTTTTATATAGAGACAAAATCCAGTCATAATCATATACAAATAGGTACAAACGTATACAATCATTCATAATTAATATATAAATGTATATAATTGTATGAAAATCATTTTTACCCGGGATGTTTTTTGAAATTGAAATATGCTTTATTGAGTGTTATGCTATAAAGTGTTGATATAGCTTGGCTTTGTTAAAACAAGCCTCCAGTAATTTTTTTAAAATTAAAAATAGAGAAACTATTGTATCAACAGTAGCATTATAATCTATGTACTATTATAGCCTCATTGAAACGAAAAAATAAGAGCAATCTCCTCGCTAATAAATTAAATGATCTTCTATTGATGAATGCTGCCATAAGCATCATTTGATGATTGTTTCATCTCTGGAGATAATTAAGAGAACACATACGCCGCATTGAAATTTATATACTATGCGATATATGTATTGCAAATTTTTCAGTACTTTAAAATGCTGTAAAAAGAATGGTATAATGTCCCCATGAGAAAAGCTAATTGAAAAATTTTAAAGTCAAAAAATTGTTATAACAAGAACATTCGAAATATTAATTGAATCTATACACACTCTCCTAGAATCAATATTAGTTACTTTTTGCAAAAATTGTAATTACTTGATTTGTATACTGGCAATGCATATGTAAAACCAATATAATATTGCTTAACCATGACTATAGTAATAAAAACTATAATTATAGATAGATGTACGAGTCGCCAATGATCTTGTATTGTATAATATTATACAAAATAGCAAACATTTAAATGAAGATTAAAATTGAGATAATTAATCCTGCAATGAAGGAGCAATTAATCAAACTACATACTGAAAATCCATATAATCATTAGATTCAAGGAAGTATAATTACAAGATTTAAGGAAATATTTCCATAAATTAAGAAAACAATCCTTCAATTAAATATGTTCTTTTTTTTCAACTCAGAAAACAATTAGAACTTAATCTGTATATCATCTTGAAACTTAAACTATATTATTTATACTGAATGAAAAGCACAAATCTTAATGTATGTCTAGGTATAAGATTTCTTTGTGTATACGTTTGCTGGAAAACCAAATAAGTAATTATTTATATTTATTTGAATGTATAATCATTGCATCCGGGACATATATTAATGCGCAATAGCACAGATCTCTCGCAATCAGCGTTATAGATGCTTTTATCAATTAGCGCGTGCTAATGGCATACTCGAGCCGTCACAATATCGCGCGTGGCACAACTTATATACACATGTATAGTGTACATCTGTCCCGAGAGAATCGGAAGTAACGTCGGGCACTTGAACATATCGATCGAAAAATCAAAATATATACAATGTATGATATACTTGGAGTGACGCGAGGAGCGAGGAAACGTGACTGTGTCTGTGTGTTTGCGTGCGAGAGAGAGAGAGAGAGAGAGAGAGAGAGATAGAAGACGATAATTTAAGCATTATATAAACGGAGAGCCGAGAGTCGAGTCAAGCTAGTTCAGTAAACTCCGCGGCGACGACGGCGGGCCGGTTTCTCGCGTCTCTCGGTATATATATATATTACACGGCGCGGTGCAAGTTCCACGCGGTGAAAAACGCATCGTTCGCCTTTCGAATCATTATACACATACATACATGCGGGCGCGTACAGCGAGTCTCTCTCGTTCACTCACCGATGTCTACTCGCGCTCCAGCTCAGATTCCTTTCGAGCCTAAGAGCGCCAGTCGTTGCCGTACCTGCTGTACCGTCAATTTCACCGCTGCTGCTGCTCTTGGAATCCGTCTTGTATGTACATACACTTACTTTTTACGAGCCATACGGTTTACTTGCAGGTCTGCGCCTCGCGTGTATTTCCTGCGACTCGTTGTCCCGGTTGGCATTGGCTTTTGCACGCGCGATTGTCGGAGAGGATCCTTTTGGTTCTAACCGATCGATTCCTTTTGTTTTGTGTGCGTGTGTGTGATTTCTTTTTTTTTTTTTGGATTAGACTCAGTTTTGTGTGATTACGGGTTGGATAGTGCTGAGACATAGTTTATGGTGCTGATTCGATTTGTTTTAAATTGTATTTAATATGCTATAAGCTTTATGGACATAAGCGGGAGCGCGTGTAAATATTAACGTTTATCAATCTTGCAGGTGAAAGTTCGCCGAACGAGTTGAACTACGAGTTAGAGCTGCACGAATTGGGTAAGTTATTACATACGTTTATAAGTATCGAGCAACAATTTTATTTGATTTTGAGTGAATTGTTATAATATGTAAACACGCTTATTTTGATCGTAGAAATTCCTTAAATTTTGTTATAAGCATAATAATACTCGAACAATTGTTGTGGCTCCAATTTACACTAAATATATTTTCTTATAAATTATATTATAATACTTAAAATTACACACACATGCAATGATTTTACAGCCAAGCATCTTGGATGATACAATATTATGTTATTATTTTGTCGCCCACTTTCTGATGTAAACTTCATTCATTAGTGGTTATAATTAACGATACACTTAATCCATCGTACACTTTAATGTGCTATGTTATTAATGAAATTATCTTGAAAATGACGATAAAAGACGCTTATTGAACTATCAAGTAATAAAACGATCGCGCTAATTATTGCATCTTACATTTCAGTATTAAGATAATTCAAGTATTTTTGCACAAAAACTTATCTTAATGAAGTCTAAATAATTGCAACATGTATATTTTGTTCCGGATGAACATTGTACGGCATAATTAACGTGTACATGAAAGGAATTCTTTTAAATTTCAGTCAATCATGAGGAAGTTAAAAATTGCTATAATTGGACAGAGCAATTTCGCCGCTGATGTCTACAAGTTATTGAAAAGGGACGGCCACGAGATCACCGGAGTCTTCACGATACCGGATAAGGCTAATCGAGAAGATGCACTTGGTGAGTAAGACACGACTGAATTTTTTGCGCTACATTTTAACGACTCATCGCTGTATAATAACGATATGTACAAAAAATATTGGACATGGAAAACTGTACCGAGCAAGATGAGCTCGGCAGAAACTGATTGCGGAGCAACTTTTTCGTATTTAATATAGTGTTTCGAAAATTTAATTATAGTAGCTGCATTTTTCACTGGTTAATATACCTACACTACTTTAATTGCATCAGTCAAACACGTATTAGGTGGTTGATAATACTTTTTCCAAATTTTTTTGATCGTATAAAAATGTATTAAAAATAATTTTATATCATTTATTTATTTGTTCTTAATCGATATAATCCAAAGACATCTAAAACTTTTTAAATTCGAACAGTGTAAGCATTTCAGTACATCGTGCAATGTATTGAATGATGACTTTGAACTAAATTATAATCTTATAAAGAATCATGTCACCAATAAATCACAAATCTGTACCAAAAAGCTTTGTTACCAAATAAGGATGTGTAAACATAATAGATAATAATTAGCTTGTACAGGAATCTGGTGCACTATCGCAAGTCATTAAATTTCACGTGGCATAATAGTGATTAGTTTAAAAAATAGTAATCAATCAAGTATTATCGCATATTATTTTGGGAATAGTCATATCAGTATTCGATATTGTTTAAATTCCGTAGGAATTTTTACACATTCTTATAAGAAAGCGTTTATTAGCGATAGATACTGACGTACGAGCTTTTTTTGTACAACAAACACATTTACATAACATACAAGTCCGTATGAATAAAAAATTGTACTGTATAGTCAGCAAACTGGATTTTCTCGTAGAAAATTGAAGAGTGGAAAAATGTAAATCTACTAAATTGTCACTATCATAACGCTTTTATATTTTGTATATATTTCATATTTCATATTTTATTTATATACGTGCATACCTTTAAATGCTATTTAAATAATAGAGCAAATTTATTTTGGTACCGAGAAACAAAAAAACTTACACCATAGTTTTATCTACAAGTGCACGAGGTAAACGAACGGCGCCGCAAAAGTGAAAGTGCATATAGCGTTCATTGACACTTGAGATTTTTTCATTTATTCCCATTCGGATATTCAAGCTAGACTATACAATCTTTCGTTTTCTATATTGACGCACAAAATCTGACAGTGTATAAATAATGTAACATTGATAGAACCGTTCGAATTCAAACGGTATAGTAACTATCTGCATTCTTTTGAACTCGACATTAAATATAACCATCAACTCTATCAATTAGATAATACCTCAGCTGACTTCTCCATCGCGTTAATCGCGTAGTTGGGAATCGCCGATAGTCACTATCCACATACTCACTGCGCTGCGTTGCGCAACGGGCGATTTTTGCAAAGATGCCCCAATTATCTAATCGCGCGTGCTCCAATCTCGCGGCAAAGTGATTTCTAGAGTTCGCATCGACATTGTAGCATCCATTACGATCGCCCCGATTAGCCCATATTCGCGTAGACGCAGTGTATATATATGCGAGTGGTTTGCGTTGCAGCGATAACGGCCAAGGCCGACGGCACGCCGGTCTTCAAGATCAAGGCCTGGCGCAGCAAGGGTGTCCCACTGGCCGAGGTACTCGAGCTCTACAAGAGCATCGAGGTCGATCTCAATGTACTGCCCTTCTGTACCCAGTTCATACCCATGGAGGTGATCAATCATCCGCGATACCGGAGCATATGCTACCATCCCTCCATACTTCCAAGGCATAGAGGTGCAAGTGCCATTAGCTGGTCAGTATATAACCCGAGTTCAGCAATCCTTTGAGCTGCAGCTTTATATTATAGTATTAAAGCGAGAAAGAGATTGTGCTGCATTGTATTTGGAGATGATAGTTTGTTTCGGTTCCGAGAATCAAACGGATGGAAATTGAAATGGGAATGTGTGATGATAAGGCGGGAATCTAAACAAGTGTAGTGCGATTACGAATAATATTATAGATTAGAAAGTGTTTAGTTGCGTGCATATATAATTATTGAATGCTTATGAAGAAAAGATAAACGAGGGGAATTGTAGAAATTGCATAAGAATCTTATAGATAAGAATTGGAAAAGATAAATACGATTTTTTTATATTTCTAGATAGTACACTTAATTCTTACGGATTAGCTTTTGTAGTAGATTGCTACTACTGTAGATAATATATAGTTACCCAACATTTTATATAAGAGATTAAATAATTGCGCTAACGCGAAGAGGTTTACTTGTTGTAAATTGTTTGTAAATATCAATTATATGAAAATAGATTCAAGTCAACGTAAAAATGGGAGTGCAGATATAAGTGTGATCGATTTCAGGAACCATAAGTGTCAATAATCACCAAGGATTGATAAAATGGGAGTCCTACAAGTTTTCGGAAAAACATCTTTCAAAAAATATCGAGTATTTACATGAAATCCAGTAATTTGCAGATATTATCTCCAATTATTTCCGATTTTATTTGAACTATTGGTAATTTCATTTAATTTATGAAAGAAGGTACAAAACTCACTGACATAAATTCTTATATAATTCAAAAAAATGACGGCATATATAAAAGCAATAAAAATCAAAAGTTTTGTCACTTTAAATTATGTAAAACAAAATTTGTTTCCTTTAACAGCTATTAGAACTTAGTCTCACATTTTAAGTGATGTATCTATTCACTTTCATTAGATAAAATTTATCAATAATAAAATACAAAAAACTGTTTTATTCTCCGTTTGTCTTCATTGTTGTCTACTACAGATACACTATAATTATATATAGATACTATCATTAACTGCCACATCCGCCACATAAGAGTGAAAAAGAAAATTTGTGCGGTAGGCGAAACTAGTACTTGATTGTTCAAAACAGAAAAATCAAATTATTGCAGACTTTTCAACTTTCTTTTTGCATGGGTCCATAATTACATACCTGTTTTATTCCGGTTTTTTTGTGCGATTTGATGTAAATTAAGGAAAGTGGTACAAAGTCTTTACATTAAAAATGCATGTTTTTTTAAAAATAAGTAAATGGTTCAACGTGTACTTGTACATCTTTCAATTTATTAAAAAAAAAACTCCTCAGCCTCATCGTTTACTAATAAAAAAAAAACTACAGTAGGCGACGACAAATCGTACAAATTTCTTAAAAATGTATTATTATATCAATAACGTTACAGATATCATCAATATAAATCCTTACACATGTAAACTATACTTTAACACGATTTAAAAATATCCGAAAATTTCATTTCGATCCCGATCAATCGCGCAAATCAATCATCGCATTCCAAAAACAAGCGCATCTACCGCCTTTCAACAATTAACACTTAGACCGAATAAAGATATCCTTCGGTACTTAGGACACTAATCGAAGGCGACGAGGTGGCGGGTTTCACGATATTCTGGGCGGACGACGGCCTGGACACCGGTCCTATACTCCTACAGCGAAGCTGTCCAGTCCAGCCGAACGACACCCTGGACTCGCTCTACAACGGCTTCATGTACCCGGAGGGAATAAAGGCGATGGCCGAGTCGGTTAATCTGGTTGCCGAGGATAAGGCGCCGATGATAGTGCAGCCCGAGGAAGGCGCCACTTACGACGCTATGCTCAACAAGAAAGAGTTGCAGAAGCTCGAGTGGAACGGCAAGACCGCCAAGCAGGCACACGACTTTATCAGGGCCCTCGACTCGACACCTGGCGCCTGGACTATCCTCAACGGCGAGGAGACCAGATTGTACAGGAGTAGTCTTTGGCTAGGTGAGACTTGTTATTTGAATGTTTCTTATATGGGGGAATTCGTGTGTTGTCGCGGTAATGTGGAAATAAGTATGACGTAGTAATGGCATTAGCATTAGCACTTCTTATTGAGTGACCAATACTACTTTTTATTGTTAAAGTTCTGATGAAGATGATAAGGATATCCACTATTGAATGCTGAATAAACAATAATAATAAATTTCATTTCATTAACAAATAGATTGGAATCGTGTTATCAATATTAAATCGATTAAGTCGATGTATGCTTTTAACTACTTCTTAAATTATTTGATATTTTTATAATGTTTTCTTTACAAGAATAATATAATACATTAAAATGTAAGTCGAAGTAATTTCGTTTCATATTTGCACTGCTGAATTTCAAAGAAAAAAAAAAGTATATTTCCCATTTGTTAATAATTAAAGTTACAGTTTACATTATAAGTAACAATGTATTTCATTTTTTATCGCAATCAATTTAATTCGCATAATTACGTACTGCAGTGTACACAATTATCTTTTGATTATACGGAGAAAAAGTCGAGAATAATTTTTAAGCAACTCGGATACGCTACTGATACGCTTACTATGTACATACTGATAAAGTTGATATAAAGAAACCGTAATGTTTTGAATTGTCAACAGAATTTTGTATATCTCCAATAACCAAAGCTATGCTGAAGATTAACTCTCAATCATTCGTAATACAGTCCGTAAATATATATTGAAAATATCTGTACGGCAGTATTGCAATTCATTAAAAACAATCCAAGTTTTAACGTTCTCGAAAACATCAATACGAAACTGAATTTATCCCACAAAAAGAAGCAGTATATCTTATACATATATGAAACGATCAGACGCATACATGCATACGAGTCCCAATCGAATCTTATCTTTCGAATTCGAATTATCAATGCACGACTGTTCGGTTTTGGGGCAGGAAACGAGGCACCCGAGGGCGATACAGTGGAGGTGGACGGCAGACCGGGAATCGTACACGAGTCCGGTCTATTGATAAAAGCCGAGGACGGGGCGTGGGTGAAGGTGGAGGTACTGAAGATCGGCACTCGGACGATAAACGCCAGCAAGTTCGGCAAGGAGACCAGCAATGGGACCTGCATCGAGTTTACCGAGGAGGAGCGCAGCGATGTCGAGAAGATGAGGAAGATCTGGGAGGGTATACTCAATCTCGAGGTCAACGACGATGTCGATTTCTTCGCTTCCGGTGAGCTTGTTCATGCTTATATTGCTGTATGTCTTGTCAATTCGGGATTTTAACATTTTCTAGCGAACGAATTTAGACAGTAACGCTAAATAAACCATATATATAATTTTTTACTTTTAGAAAAAAAAAAACAATCAATGATTAGAATTAAAAAGTTTACATGATTCATTTTTTAATATATAAGCTATTCAATAATATTTTATTACATGATAAAGAGCGAGGTGAAGATCAAATAGTATCACTGGCAGCTTCAAATAAATATTAAAAATTCATTTCCAAATATTTCAAATCAAGGTACACAAAAATAATTGAGCAGCCTCCGCAGTTTCTAGATACATTGTTGTTATTTTACAAAACAACATCGCTTCGAGTCAAGCGATAATAATACAAAATTATACATAGCTGCAGTACAAAAATCTCTCAAGGGTACACGTCAAAAAAAAAAAAAATGCAAAGGAAACATATTTCCCGATATATAATCCATCTTAGTCGTAAAGCCCATCGCGATATACGTCAGACAGGCTCGTAAGCCTTCTTCCTGTGTACCTTGCCTCTGCCGTCGGCGCTGACGTAGCCATTGTCCGCCAGTTTCTTGCATACCGTGCCAACCCAGGCATTCGATATACCCAGTGTGTTGAGAAACATCGGCTTGCAGACCTGTTCGATCTTCTCCTTGTAATGGAAGAAGTACATCCTGGTGTAGGCGCGCCTGGTCTCGTCCCCGACTATCGTGCACTTCTCCTTGGGCGCCACATTGATGTTGTGGGCTATGTAGTCCCATTGGCCCGTGTGATCGGCGATGTCCCAGAATTCCCGAAATATACCGGCTCGCTCCGTCTCCGTCACACGCTCGGTACATCGGAGACGACAGCTCGGCAAACAGGCCGGACGCATCTGACGCGGCGGCATCCGTTTGCCCGTGAAACTCGTGTAGGCAGCGCCGGTGTCGCGGGCTCTCTTGGCCGCCACCACGCGCTGTCTGAAAGACAGGCTGCGTTCGTAGTCGGAGAGTCGTTTTTTCTTGGCTCCAGGATTCGGTCCGCTCGATGGCGCCTCCGTTGGTGCAGCTGCAGGCACTGGCTCTGGAATAATATATAGGGTGTATATCAGAGCGGCTTTTTCGATACGACGATTTGAGTCGCGTTGTCGATTTTTCTATGTGGCGTCGTATAAGTTAATGCCAGGCTGGGTTATTACATGTTCGCGGCGAGAGTCGGAGACCTTTAAGGAAATCGAGTATTTGGAACCGGTCACGAGGTTGATAGCGATCGAGTGTTGTCGACTTCGGTGGGATTGTTGAATTATCATCTTTGAATGCGATTATATGCGTAACCTGTTGATAATTCGTATAGCTGTGATTGAATTGTGCTTTTTTTATTGCTGAACTTTGATCAACATATTTTTCCTGTGCCTGGGTCATGTAAAATACTCTAATATGAATTATAATCGTATATCTATACGTATAATGAATGGTCGTAGTTAATTTATGTTTCTAGAATTTTTATCAACGAGTTTATACATATAATTTATTATCGATATAATTTATGTATCATTTAAATAAAATATTCGTCTTAATTTTTAAGATTTCATTGAAAACAGCATCATTTCATCATACCGCTTGACCCGAATTAATGAATCGTTACGAAACGCGCTTCAATTGTAAACGATACTATTATAGTTAAAACTATAAATAATATAAATATAAAGCTGAAAATTGTATTGTACCTGTATTGAGTATCATTTGTTCCGTGGCTAACTCGGCGAACTCGGATTCATCATCTCCTAATGATAAAAAAGACTTCCATCAAAAGTCATTATTCCCTTAAAAATATTTATGTAAGCGAAAAAGAAAATACGTGAGAATAGAATTGTTTAGTTCCGGAATGCATTAACTTATGTTATTTACCATGAATGAAATATTTATAAATGATTAAAATTCAGGAAGCGGTTCAAAATGTAAAACATTTCAAAGAGCTGCTAATGATGCATATGACTGCTACTATTTCATTCTTTCTTAAAATGTTTAACATTAAAAACTGAACAAAATGTTTAAAATTGAAATAGTAACGAAACTTTATTATATAATTTCAAAGAGAATAAAAAAAAATCGATTTTCCGTGCGCTTGAAAGTCGTTCCAAACAAATAAAATAATTTAAATTAAACATTCCAATATAATGGTAAAAACAGTATTATTATTTAAAATGAACTTAACTGTGCTTTATATAAATTATATTAAAATATAATAAAGAATCATAAAAATTAATGTACTATCGATGAAACCCTAACAGTATAAATTTCCATATACAAACTATACGAGTGTGTTTACAAATGTCGGAGCTTATCAGTATACTTGCCGCTTCCAATGATCAGCTGAACCAAAGTGGCCAGTTTATCGTTCTGATCCATCGCGTGTCTTATATTACAAGATCGATGAATTTACGAGCAGAGATCCCCCGCGGGGAAGCAGATCGCACCTGGAAACTGCAGTTTACGCGATTCATTCGGAGTTCACGTCAGCGGTAAAGCCGGCGCAAGACTGACTAACCGAGGACAAGAACTGCTCTATGTTGGGGAGCGCACACGTTGCCGTGTTATTTAGAAAAAGTTTTATCTGCCCCCGAGAAACGCGTGGCTACGACGACGACGACGGCGCGCTTATTAAGAAACGCTCCAACTGCTTGTTTTTCTCTTTTAAAGTTTATAATACGTACACGTATTTATAGACAGAGATATAGATTTATCAGCAGTGTTGTGTTCGTATAAATTTTCCATATACACTATGAAATCGAATATGGTGCAGATAGTACAGATATATGCTTGGCTTATGATGAAAAAGTCTACTTTTCATATATACGTTATATATAAGAATTGTTAAACGATGATGTGCCCGCAGAAAACTGTGAGAAAGTATACAGGTATACAGAAAATGATGCCGCGCATGATGGGTTTACAATGGTGTTTTAGGCGCGGGTAGCATGGACGTGGTGCGAATGGTGGAGGAGCTGAAGGACAGTGTCGACATCCACCTGCAGAACA
The DNA here is from genome assembly GCA_900490025.1 of Megastigmus dorsalis. NCBI lineage: Eukaryota > Metazoa > Arthropoda > Insecta > Hymenoptera > Megastigmidae > Megastigmus > Megastigmus dorsalis. The sequence continues at coordinate 11,435 of UELU01121989.1, forward strand.
CGGACGTGTTCATGGCGCCTGTGTTCATCGAGCTGGCGACACTGGCGATCCGCGCGAAACGCGGCGCCAACGCAAGTCAAACGTTGGTCTACGACGGGGTCGAGTTGCGCGCCAACAACATCGAGCTGCGCTTCCCGCGTCAGCTCTACGTCGACGGCCGATTTACGAACGGTCGCGGCAAGCCCATAGCCAGTCTCAATCCTCACGACGAGAGCGTCATTTGCACGGTCGAGAGCGGCTCCGTCGAGGACGTCGATGTGGCGGTAAAGGCAGCCAAGAAGGCGTTCGAGGAGGGCGAGTGGAGCAAGATCAGCGCCCGGGAGCGCGGTGCGCTTATGTTCAAGTGAGTATCGGATGAGACGCGATACGTGTCTCCTATACGGCTAATCTTTAACGGGCGGTCGGAGCTACCCCCCTCCTCAATAGTTGGTAGTTCCAAGTTCACAGAAAAACGATCAGTCCAATAAGCCTTATTTTTCACACAATAATTAATTATATCAAGCACAATGGCGCTCAGCTTCTGATAATACTCAAAATTAAAAACAAAAAAAGTTACATGCAGTAATAGGCATGTTCATAATTTTGAGGTTAATTTTCGATACATAAATGTGTCTTACTAGTTCCAAGTTTGTGTAAAAACGACTAATCGTATCCACTTGAAATTGTACAGGACTATTTATTATATTGAGAACAATGACGCTCAAGTCTTAGTTTTCATTTTTATAATTAATGGAAAAAAATATCACTGAATCAAAAAACGCGTTTTTAACTCCGACCTCCTCTTAAACATGATATATGTATATATATATATCGCCTCGGGTGCAGGAGTTCACTAGATCATCGCTTATATATTGTCTATATAATCCCGGTGAATTCAAATAATTTTGCTGATTTTTCATTAATTATTTTTATACCGTAAATAGAAAAAATCATATGATAAACGGTCGAATATAGCGCCATAGCGAAAGTGATTATTTCTTTTTCTTTTGCACAAATAGAATTCGTTTATCCGCAGACTGGCCGATCTGATGGAGCAGCACAAAGAGGAGTTGGCCACACTGGAGAGTCTCGACTCTGGGGCGGTGTACACATTGGCCCTCAAGACCCACGTGGGCATGTCGATAGAGACCTGGCGCTACTTCGCCGGCTGGTGCGACAAGATACAGGGATCCACGGTACCGATCTCGCACGCCAGACCCAATCGCAACCTGACCATGACTCGCAAAGAGCCGATCGGCGTATGCGGCCTCGTTACGCCTTGGAACTATCCGCTGATGATGCTCTCGTGGAAGATGGCGGCCTGTCTGGCCGCTGGCAACACAGTCGTCATGAAGCCTGCCCAGACGTCGCCCCTCACGGCTCTCAAGTTCGCCGAGCTCTCGGCCAAGGCTGGAATACCACCTGGTAATAATTGCTGGCTTTGTGACTATTATACACTTTGCCAAACTCTTTTTATACTTATCTATCGAATGAAAATTTTTACACTCCTTCTATATGTTTTATCGAAAACTTAATTGCATATGTATGTAAAGACAATGACGCGTATTTTGCAACTCAGTTATAGACTTATACACAATTATGATGGTAAATTATTTTATTCAAAACACACAAATCAAGAGACTATAAACCAACAGTTATCTATCATTTCGTGTATCAGAAATTCTTTACATATATATGTATAGTTGCAATTTTTCTTCAAGTTCTGTTTCTGAATAATTCAATGCATTGAATTTTCCCATGAACAACAAGGTGTTATTAACATCGTGCCTGGCAGTGGATCGGTGACAGGAAACGCAATCGTGAGTCATCCGCTGGTACGGAAGCTGGGATTCACAGGATCGACGGAAATCGGTCAGACTGTCATGAGGTCGTGCGCCGACAGCAACTTGAAGAAGGTGTCGCTGGAGTTGGGCGGCAAGAGTCCACTGGTGATATTCGAGGACGCCGACATGCAGCAGGCTGTGAGGCTCGCGATGAGCAGCGTCTTCTTTAACAAGGGAGAGAACTGCATCGCTGCTGGTGAGAATTACGATCAATTTGTATAGCTCGAAATTACGGTACACCCACAACTAGAAGGAATTGTATACGAAATTGCTGTCTCTCTTTGTGCAGGTCGAATCTTCGTGGAGGAGCGCATTCACGAGGAGTTTCTGCAGCGGGTGGTGGCAGAGACGAGGAAGATCTCGATTGGCGATCCACTGAACCGCGGCACCTCCCACGGGCCCCAGAACCACAAAGCTCACCTGGACAAGCTGGTGGAGTTCGTGGCGCGAGGAGTGAAGGAGGGCGCCAGACTAGTCTACGGAGGCAAACGTCTGCCGATCCCGGGCTACTACTTCCAGCCGACGATCTTCGCGGAAGTGCGGGACGGTTCCTTCCTGGCTACCGAGGAGTCCTTCGGACCCATCATGATAGTCTCCAGCTTCTGCTCCAAGGACCTGGACAACGTCATCGCCAGAGCCAACGCCACCGAGTACGGACTCGCCTCGGGTGTCCTCACTAAGGACATCAGCAGGGCGCTCAGGTTCGCTGAGAAGATAGATGCTGGCACGGTGTTCGTCAACACCTACAACAAGACCGACGTGGCCGCACCTTTTGGTGGATTCAAGAGGTCCGGCTTCGGCAAGGATCTGGGACAGGAAGCCCTCAACGAGTATCTCAAGACTAAGACCATTACCATTGAGTACTAGCTGACTAGGGCCGATGCTGCGAATATTGTATAAATTTTCTTTTTATATACTACTAGGCTACTAGGGTCCAGGGAGTGAACATCAGTCGTTGGAACAGAAATGGATCTACAATCACGTTTTGATACTGATTCAACAGTTACACATACGTGTTCTAATTCGCATTATTTATTCATTACGTGATTTATGTATGAGCATACACACTGCAAAATTATTAGCATATAGAAAATACCTCTTTACAGTTAAAAAAAACCGTACTGCTTACGTATTATTTTTAAAATTCATGGGATAACGTTGATTAGAATAACCACGCTCTATTGTCTCTTAACCCATTATCGACCAAGACCCAGAATTTTCAACAACTTTTTCAAGGCTTTTTTTCAACCAAAAAAAGGTTTCAAAAAATTTGAGAAATTTCGTATACGACGTATTTTGAGCTGTTCTTTCGAATGTAAATACCGATTTTTTATTAACATACTCCTGTAAAAAATATGGCGTGTTTTTCACGAAAAAAAGTTAAAAAATTTGGAAATTTTCAACTTTATGTATTTTTTTCAGAAGGAAAGTGCAATAACAATAGTTCAAAATACTACAAAAAAGTGCAATCGATGTTCAAATATTACGGGAAAATTTTTTTCATGATTCTAAAATATTTTAAAATTTCTAAATTTTTTATATAATAGTTGAAAATTTCTAATTTTTTTAACTTTTTTTCGTAAAAAATACGCCATTTTTTTTTTGAAAGAGTATTTTAACAAAAAATCGGTATCACCATTCGAAAGAACAGCTCAAAATACGTCGGATATGATCTTTTTCAAATTTTTTCAAACCTTTTTTTTAGTTGAAAAAAGCCTTGAAAAAGATGTTGAAAATTCGGGGTCTTGGTCGTTAATGGGTTAATAT
>UELU01121995.1:0-11510 GCA_900490025.1 Megastigmus dorsalis
GCTCAATACCGGGTTTCACGCTCCTACTTATACCCTCGCCGACAACGGTTTAGGTGCGTGTTCGCTACCAGCTATGCGTCGCCGCCTGGTAGCAGACGCGCGACTCTACTTTCCCACACGGCAGCGCGCGACTACGCGAGTACTCCGCCGGCCGACCGCGGCACGCCGTTGTTCCCCCATATTACTTCGCTATGCGTATGTAAGTAGTCCCTGATTTATTTTTTTAATAATTTATGATATATTTTAATACAAAACCTAGCCTATGTTACTCCACAATGCCAAAAATGTATCCTATCAAAATTTTGTTGTAATCGGTTAAGTAGTTCTTGAGATTTTGTGACTTGTACAAACAAACGCTGTCTCTTTATTATATTAGTATAAAATAAGATGTATAATATATTCTGCAATTGTAAGTTTAGAATAATATAACTAATATACATTGAAAATTAATGTAGACTTGAAAAGGGTGGTAAAATAATCGACGAAACGTCGTTTTGAAGATCAATAAATGAGTGATTCGTAAAGCAACCGTGATGTGAATTTAATTTTGTATTTTTACTTTTTTATAATCTTAAAAATGGTTATACTTTTGATAAATTCCCTGCTTCAAAAAATCAGATGAGAAACCAGATGAGAAATCAGATGAGAAATCAGATGAGAACTCAGATGAGAAACCAGATGAGGAATCAACTGCGAATTTGGCTCCATTTCACAGCTGATTTCTCATCTGGTTTTTCATCTGATTTCTTATCTGATTTCTTATCAAATTTCATAATTTTTTTTAAGTTGAATGGATCATGGTTGCTTTATGTTAATTATTTTTAACATTTTTTGTGAAATCACTAAATTGCTCAATTTAAGTATTACATAAATAAAACTGATTCACTATTCAGTTTTTATATAACATTTGTTGTATCTATTGTTACAATATTAATTCTATTTTTATTTTTTATATTAATTGAATATTCAAACAAAAAATTTTTCATTAAAATGGCTTACATTCAAAAATCTTGGACTGTAAAAATTAATATAACACTGTACACACTCCTGTATACATTTTGTTATTTTATTTCCTGGCAATTTGAAGGTGCCATAGAACTACCTTAGCTTTTTTGATAAATATTTGGCCCTGATAATCGCCCCATTACACGCCATCTGAGGGCCTAATGAGGTGCCTGCTAAGGACCATATAATAATTCGCAGTCACCTTACCAGGGCCTAACATTTACCTTGAAATCATTTCTAATCGGGATGTTAACTCTTCAGAATTCGTCGTTCTTATATAGCCTCATCTAATTCATTACTAATAGCAAAAACAGCCTTCTTTGTCAACACAATGTTGAAAATTATTTTCCCCTTGAATTTTTTTACAAATCCTACACTCTTTTGCGTTTTTTACTATTAATGACAACGATCATTATAAATGTTCCATGGGATGTCTGCGCAAATAAGTTTTATGATCGATCCGAAGCTCTTCTAAAAGAAAAAAATAAACAAATTTCTTTGATAATTGTCTCCCGGTTTAAAAAAACTGAGCTAAATTAATCCAAAAGCTTTCGGTTTGAAGTTAGCTAAATTTCCAGCAAAATATTTAGGTCAATTTTTAGTCGGGATTGTACATCATAGTTTTACCATTAGTTTTACCATAGTAATGAATGGCATAAATGAAATTGTTTTAAGTTAAAGAAAATAGAATGCTTCCATTCGTCTTTACAGGGCAATACGTCAGATAACCTACGTGAATTTTGATTTTTTGTAATAAGTTTTGGAAATTCACTTGGGAAAGTAAATATATTAGATACCAAACAGATTAATTCCATAATAGCTTTATTAGTATTTTCCAATAAAAGTTTCCTAGAACTATTCATTCAAGAAAAACTTTTAGTCGAGTATGATTTCATTTTTTTCTGCTACGTAACAAATGTAAAATCCATTTAAAACTTTAATATTTAAATTTATAAAAGGTGAAACATTTAAAATAGTTTATAAAAGGTTAAAAATTTGATTTAACCATTTCAAAATCAATATTAAATCTTAAATAACTAGTTTGGGTGCTATCATCTACACGGTAATATAAAATAAGAGGCTCAAGCCTACGTAAACTTTGATTTTCCTTAATTATTTACAAAAAACATGCATCTGGAATATATCTTGGAAATGCAGGTGGAATTCCAGGCGAATATCTAGGTGGAATTCTAGGCCAAATTCCAGATGAAAGTCTAGGTGGATTTTCAGGTCCTAAATTATTTTAAACTAATATAAATAAAACTTGAACCCTACGTAGGTTGGGCATGACCTTATAAAGGAGCCAAAAGCCACAAACAACATTCTAATTACACCGGATTATACTTTCTTACGTAATTAATGAATGAATGAATGAATAATCGTATATCTGTGTGATTAGAGTACTACTTGTGGATTTTTATCTCTATTTTTCTTATTATAATAAAAAAAATATCCTAAAGCAATTTTCAAGTAAAATTCACAAAAATTTTGCAATCATAACTTGGATTTATCAATGATTTTGGTTCTTTATACAATTTGTTGTAAAAATTCCCCATTACGTAATACTCACAAGGAAAACCCATGATCGCCGGGAATGCGATGTTACTGAAACTTTAGGAAGTAGTTTTTGGTACCTAAAAATGAAGTTTAGAAACAATTTTAGCGACCAATAGGACCAATCCTTCAAGATAACCGATATTCAAGCCAAATACGCAAAAAATCATACAGTTGTTTCATGCTTTACAGATTAGCAATTAAATAAAATATAAAATGTTTCCAAATCTCAAATGAAAATTGAAAATGCGACCTTTCATTTGAGAAGTTGTAAAAGTCAAAAGCTCTACTCATTCCAAAGTTATGAGCGTTTCGAAATTAAACACAATCTTGCACTTAAAACTTTTCATTATTTTTATACTAATTTAAAATGCAAATTTATGCCTAATTTTTAAACTCTCATAACTTTTGAACGAATTCAGCTATTTATGTGTATAGGGCGTTAACGAACAGATTATCACTTTCGAAGGAATCGGATAGAGTGAAAAATTTTAAGCAAAAAATCATTAAGAACTTTTCGATCCGATCAGTAATTATTAAATACTAATCGATTGAAAATCAACCAATCGCAGCAATCAGCGTAGAGCTATAGCCGCAAGCGGAGCGAGAGAAGAACAGAGTTGCTGTAGCTCTACGCTGATTAGCGCGATCGACTGATTTTCAATCGATTATTACTCAGTAATTACTGATCTGATCGAAAAGTTTCTTAATGATTTTTTACTTAGAATTTGTTGATCTATCCGATTCCGTCGAAAGTGATAATCTGTTCGTTAACATCCTGTATAACCTTTCAAATTGTAGGTCGCATTCTCAATTTTCATTTGTAATTAAGAAACCTTTTTGGTTCTCGTTTGTTACCGAGTTATAAAGCGTGAAGCAACTTAATAAATGATTACACATTTGACTTAAGTAGCGGTTATCTTGTAAAATTATGCCCATTGGTCACAAATATTGGTTCTCAACTTCATTTTGATAAATAAAATACTATTAAAACCAAGGTTTTTATTGATAAATTTTCCTGTATTTAAAGCATAAATCTTCTCAAATGGTCTTTTTACTTGAAATTACTTTAGATATTATCTTATAATGAGAATTACTTTCTTAATTGTATAATAGAAATTTATTAATACTTATTTCGATCTTAGAAAGTAAGCGTGTACTCAAAAATTACTATTGAAATAAAATACCATTAAATTCAAGGTTTATGTTGAAAAATTTTTCTAAATTTTAAGGCATACTAACTTAAGCTTGGCGTGGTCTAAGCGTCGAAAGGAATGGAGCAGGTTTATACGGGAGTTGAAATAATCTTAGACTCGTTTTAGAATGTTATATTTCTAGTCGCGTAGAGCACTAACGAATTTACGTTTATCGCGATAGTTCGCGATTGGCGCGAATTAGATAAACTAAAATAGAAAAAGAGATGAATAATAATAATTTAATTACGCGTGTCACTGAGGTAGACGAACCGGCGCGATAACTCAACGTTTTTTCGACTCCAGTTGCCCGTTCAGCTATCTCACAGCCACGCGTTCCCTGGACGCACGAATGGATGTGCCGCTTTGAGCGAGGGAAGGAGCCATCCCTTTTGCCTGGGCGAGTGCACACTCGGTCCTTAGCAAAGGACGTTGACTATGAAATTTTTGATTGTGCAACGCAGCTTGGCGAGACCTGGTTAACAGGCAGGATGCTGGGCCTCAGCGAGTGGGCGCTCTTGCAGCGTTTCGGTGTCGAAAAGTGCAGCTGCGCGAGAGAGTAGCGCTTTTTAAACTCGCTCGCGTAGCGGACCTTGACACCGAGCGGTTGGAGGAGAAAGAGGGGAGAGCGATCGCTGCGCCGAATCTATTACTCCGAATCGTATTAACGTTGTAAAAAGTAAAATAAATGAAATAGAAAAAAAAATGAATGACCGTTTTATGTTACAGGGAAAAAGTCGGTATTATAATAAAATAAGTACGACTTCGCGCGTACGTCAATACATTTTCTCAGATGGTCCTTTTAAATAAAATTGCTTTAGGGAGTTACTTTATATTATTAAAATGAGAATTATCTTTTTAATTATATAATAGGAATCAATATTAAATAACTATTTACACTATCTATCTGCTTTAGTCGTCCGCAACACCTGTCCAAGCTACATTCATTTCTATTACGATTTGTTCTAAATTGCTTTTCATTTATAAATAACTTGTTGAATATCTGTAAAATACAGGAACAAATGTAATGCGAGACTTCTTTGAAGTTTCCAATACCACAAGAGTTACTGTATGCATATAGTAAATTAAACACCACAGTCAGTATTCTAATCATAGCAATATATGATTAGTCTTTCTTACCTAAAACATAAACCAATGATGTTTAACAGTTTACATTCTCTATTACGTAAAACATTTCTTACATACAAGAAAGAATGACTATATATTGGTGCGATTAGCATATTGCTTGCGGTTTTTAATTTTCTGAAGTTACACAGCAACTCGGTATTGTGATATTGAAAACCTCAAAAAGATCTCGCATCACATAAAAGTGTTCTAGTATTTTATACATTATTTGACAAGTTTATTAATAAAAAAACAGTTCAGAATGAATTGTGGTTTAGGGTATACCCACTGAATATTTGAATTTAGGAATTGAGAGTGCGCGCCGTTGGACACCTATCGCTGCGGCGCTGCTGGGCGGATCGACGCACGCAGGGTTCGAGAGAAACGTCTGAGCTATAGGCAGGAAAGAGAGTCGTCGGCGATCCCCGCCGAATCAGGTGTGTAAGCAAATGGGCGCGTGTGTGGATGTAAATGTTAGTGGTTTTGGATAGGGAGCGAAAGTTTCGACGTGACTATTCCAAGGATAACAGCCAACGTGGCAACCTGCTTTGGGTTGCCCGTCTCTTGTAATGGTAAGATTGCGGCGAGTTCTGTCAATGTCTTTGGTAGGACATGTGATCACATGGCGGTAACAGGTAAGAGCGATTGCACCTCAAATTGTTTGTTAAACCAACACATGAAGTTGGCCCGATTTGTATTACGTCTAAATACAAGCCCAGCGTGCAGCGGCTTTTCCCTCTGCTACCTTGAGGTTTTTTTTATGCCGATGCAAGCGTTGAATTCAGTTCTGCGAAACACAGTGTTTTTTCTTATTAACCTTCTCACTCATTCCACCATCCCATTATTTTAGACCCAATAGGCTTGTCTCAGATTATTAATATCAACAACATTGTGATAAAGAGGAATGTAGATTGGAGAGGTGTTGTAAATGACTAGTGCAAATAAACAGAGTAAATAGTTTTTCAATTTGTCATTATAACTGCTACTTATAATTACATATACAAAATAATGATACATAAGTCGAGGTTTATATTGCACAATTTTTCTGAGTTTTAAGTTATAAGTTTTCTCAGATGATTTTTATACTTAAAAATTGCTTTAGTATATTATCTTTTATTATAATTAGAAAACTTATGTTACACTCGTTTTCGAATCTGCAAAATTGATATCAATATAAAACAAGCTACAATTCCAAAAAAAGCCCTGAAAAATAAAGGAACCAAAAATTATCAAGCACAAAAATGTAGGACCCAAAAATTATAAGGCTCGAAAAATTATAAAGCCCAAAGTATGTAAGACATGCAAACAAATGTACGACTAATAACTCAAAAAATTATGAGGTCCAAAAATGTAGAACCCAAAAATGATAAGTCCCAAAAGGTGACATATACGCTGACTCATAAAAAAAGATTCATATTATATAGGTTCAAAGACCGGAGACCAGAGACCGGCCACAAGAGACCGGAGTTGGCATTTCAATTGTGTAAATATCATTGCACTAAAGAGGGAAAATGGGATTAATGCTTACCTATTCAACTATCTGGAGCAGTTACTATCAATCTCTCTTACAGACTGAATTCTGTCTTCCAAGAAGGATGCAAGCCAATCAAACACTAAACCTCTAATTCCACCGTTCCACACCTTCTTTAACAATCTGGCATGATTAACTATATCAAACGCGTTTGAAAAGTTGAAATACTCCGAATCAACCTGGTAATGACTCTGAAACGTTCGTGTTATGAAGTAGGTGTATAATAAGAGATCTGTTGTAGTAGAACAACCACTGATGAATCCGTGCTGCTCGTTTATTATTTTCGACAATACAAATTCAGAAATGTGTTATCCCATAATAGCATAGAATAATTTTGAAATACAGTACAGAACAGAGATGGGCCGGTAGTTTGCTGTATCGTGTTTATCACCTTTTTTTTAAAATTGAAAGAATGGAATCTCCTTCCAGATTTTGGGTAAGTACTCACACACTCAAAGAGAGATGATGATGCAAACCAAAGGTTCAAGGTTCAATACTTTGAAGGATGGATATTATAACATTGAACGACATCCAGTTTAGTGCACATGTGGACTGAACTATTTGCACTTAATGACTTATTCGGAGATTAATAGTCCAAAAACTGTACATCCAATGGGTCATTTAATCAATACACATTTGAAAAATTGAAATCTCCACACACTATCATTTTGCTGTCAGGAGAAACCACTGAGACGTGCTCCAGTAAATACAAAAAATCCTTAAAGGCATCCGATCTGACCATTGGTAGAATATATACAACTGCTAATAATAGCTTGAGATGCCCAATGGTGATGCAAAGAAAAGCAGATTCCGAAGAACATGCTGTATGTACCAAGGAAACTATTATGCCCTGCTTTACTGCCACAAGAGCTCCTCCACCATGTGTTTTTAAATCACTTCTATCAAAACGATATATCAGATTGTCATCCATACCAAATTCAGAGTTCAGAGTATATGAATTTAGCCATATTTCAGTTAGGAAAATGATCCCTGCTATATACGTAAGCTGATGTAGGTTGTACCTTAAAAAATCAAGTTTATTATTTTCAGGGTAAGCATTTTGATATAACAGAAATACAGCATTCAGCAATAGGTTATTAGGAATAAAAATTATTATTAGATACAGCATTTTCACCAGAAGCTTCTAGGGGAATATATAGCTCGCCCTAATAGAATTAAAGTACGAAACTGAGATCACGTGATTTCACATGCGCGAACGGTTCGGTCCTTGGTGTCGATGAGAGCGCGACGGTTGTCAGACTGGGGTAAACGTTCACTCATATCGAACGTCGATTCGATCTCAGCTCCGAGCCCTAACGTCACGACGCCATCGATTTCGCAAAATAATAACAAGACAAAGAGGAGAAAGACGATTTGTCATCAATTCCGCAAGGAAACAAGTTGCGGTGCAAGGCCTAATAGGGTTAATATTATATTTGTATTCATTTAAGTAAGACGAGTTGTGAATGATGCGCGAAAGGGAGAAAAACCCACGATTATGTATGTAGTTGCACCGGAGGACAAGGCGCAAAGTGTTGACAAATTACGCCCGTTCACTACAATAAATACATATTGGCCTTGAAAACATCGCCTAGTTCAAATGAAAGAAAAAGAAACAGCGGCCACCGATTTTGGAAAGCTGATCTCCCGATTGCAACCTGGCGAGCATCGTTTCGAGCAACATAAGCAAGAGCGCAATCGGGGGGAGAAAGAGCGGCCAGCAATTGTTTCGTGCACGACTCTGCTCGAAGAGTCAATGAGACGAAACGAGCACGAGCCGCCAGGGACTGTCAGTGGTGATGACGGCTCACGTTATTTTTATTGTAAAAATGCGGAGATTTTGATCGTAGGGTGTACATTAAAATAAATTGCTATTATGACTGAGAAATATGATGTATTTTAATACTTGAAAAATTATTTTATTACAATAAATAAATCACACCTATCTGCAATCCTGTGGTAAATAATTTAATACACACCCTTGGGTCTTATTAAGCTGCTGGAACGAGAGAAGGTAGAGTGTTTTGATATTTAATGATTTGGTGGTTCGCAGGATCAGAAACATTATACTCATTCGCTTCAGATTTTGGTTTAGCCAAATAGTCTCTTTGGCGTTCGTTTTGTCCGATGAAACAGGTACACTCTGGAATAATCTCTTTCGATTTCTCAAACTTCTAAAGACCTCCTTCGAACTGCTAAGGTATACTAACACTGGACGAGGCTTACCTTGTTAAGCCATTTTTCTCAATCTCTTTATAACAATTTTCTGACTGTCTATATTATTCATATTGAAGACCATTCTTTTGTCAGTATCCAAGTCCCTTTCTTTTATATCCGACTTGTTGATTCTATACATCATACGGTTCTTAGATCTTTCTATTATATCCATTATTTCAGCAGATTGCTCCTGAAAATCTGAATTATTAGGTAATCTTTCCTTGATATTTACTATCTTCTCCTCAATCCTAGAAAATGTGTCATCAATTCCTTCAAGAAGAGCTAACTTCGACTCGAAAGATTCCATTATTTCAGAGAGATTGGTTAATTGAGCTGTTAAAGACGTGAACTATTCATCTTGCCAAATTTGGACTTTATGAGTGCAGAGAGTTCCAGATTAGATTTATCACGCTTACATGAGTCCTTTGATGTTTTCGACCCGAGTCGAATTTGGTACTCGAGTGAAGCTATATAAATTAGCGACGAGAGCATTGTCTCTTGCAGCGGTAGAACGAGGATAAAGCGGGGATTCACGAGCTTGCGAGCAGGTTTAAGCGGCGGTGAGTGAACCTGATTTGCGCCATTTTCTGCCATTTAGCAGCCTGTAACGAGGTGGGTTGGGTTGCCACTGTTTCTACTAAGTGCGCAATCGGTGCTGGGTGCCCACGATTCAGATTAAGACAATTAATTACGCGACGGAGTAATCACAAATGTGAAGAGTTCCTTCTACGAGAATACGGGAATACTTAGTTCCAGTATAAGGGAATACTTAGCACTTTTATGGCGTCTTTATACGAGCCTAAAGTAGCGACGAAATTCAATTAACGAATTAATCAAATTTTTGGTTCAAAAGATAAAATATTTATTTTCCGAAATAAATGTTTTTAGCGAATATTTCTGCCATATTCTTGTAGACGGGATAAAAATAATTCGAAATAGTCGTTTTTGGTTAGCGATAATATTTTTATCCTTTCGTAATAAATATTAGAAATATTCATTATTCATAGTCGTTGCCGAAATTACGGGTCTAAGATGACCATTCCAGTTGGATTCGTCGTCGTGACGTTACCGAGCGGTGAGCAGAGTGTGGCAACTTCACTCCGGTCTCCGCTAATCTCGGAAAAAAATGTTTTTAAGGTTACGAAGAATACCGACTATACGCAGCGTTGCAGAACAATTATCAGAATGACCCCATTCGGCTATGTTCAAATCAGAAATGAACTCCAAGCAGCTATATACGCGTGGTTCGGGCGGAACGGTTCCTTGTCGCGCGAATAAAATTTGTCCAAAGTAAGTTAAGTATTCGCACTGTTGTGTGTCGCAGTATATTGCATAAATGAAATTTAACATTTTAGTCTAAGAGAATAAATTAATTCAAATAGTAAAAAAGTTTGTATTGGTGTACTTAATCTCTTTTTTAACATAAAAAATTATATAATAGATTTGTAAGAATTTACACTTTGCAGTTTATACTTTGCTATAAACAATGTGCTTAGAATAAATTATTGTAATTGGGTTAACTGAAGAAAGTATGTATTTTATTCTCATATATAATTCTACCTTTTGCAAATAGGACTCTTGGGCATAAGTTTTTTCTCTCGAGTTGAACATTTTAACGTCACAAAATAGTTCTCTTATTTTCATATTTTATATTCAATTAGATACTAAATAAATGAATTAAATTCTAGGCTTTTCTGATTCACCCTAGTTTATTACTAAAAATAATTCGCTGACTAAAAATGTCACATGCACATTTTTCGTTATTTTTGCTGAGTGAAGAATAAAGAACCTATTGGACGATCACATTTTTAATACATTTAGATACAATAAATTTATATAAACTAAACTGACCAGAAACTGATCATGATAATTTGGGTACACTGATCAGGGCCTGATTTCAAACCGACTTCTTTTTCTGCTTAGATCATAGTAAAACACAAACTTTAAAAAACAATTTCTTAAAAATACTACACTAAATAAGTATTTATGTTAAAAAATCTGATCAACATTAAGTTATAACGAATTCGCGATTGAATCGAGGATTCAATCGTTAATTCGGTTGTACGCTCGATCCGACGGCGCGCAAGCACCGAGTATGATGAGCAGGACAGCGAGCTTGGCGCGTGTCGCGAATAAGAGAGAGATAGGTGATCTCGCAAATTAGAGAGAGACGGCGCGATAGGTAAATTCGATCGCGCCTGTCAGATCGATTTCCGCCGCGATAGACCACGGACGAAAAGATATAGGCTACGAGCTGCGCGACGTGAGACGTGTGTGTGCATGTGTGTGAGTGTGTGCATAGCCGCCCACCACTTCCTCGAATAGAGCTGCACTGGACTGCAGGCCTATTTTTATTTATTTATTTATTCATGCAGACTAATTATAATAATATACATTATGTAATCCCATAGAGGTATTCAAATACCTGTAGTGCAGTACACAGGGCCGGCTAATAAGTTAATATTAATATTCACAAAATCTAAAATACAAATTTTGTTACAAGTTATAATACTGACATCCATATACATGCATTCGTTCATATATACTGTAACGGCGTGGAATGCGCTTTGAATTCCGTGCGCGAGCGGAACGGCGCGAACAGATCGGCGCGCGCGTGAATAGAACGAGGAAGAAGGTGGAGAGGAAGCGGCCATATTGTCTTATTCTCTCCGGCCGAACGCCACGTGCCGCGCGATCGCTCCCACGTGGGCATATTATATAGAGGACACGAGAGTGTCTGAGTGTGCAGTGGTGGTAGCACGAAGCCTCCCCACCATCTCCTCCAATCGAGCAGCCCAGGAGAGTAGCCTGCAGCCGCGCAGGCCGAGACGTCGGCACATGAGCCATATGTGAACGAGAGAGAGTGAGAGAGACAGAGACAGAGA
>UELU01122009.1:0-12199 GCA_900490025.1 Megastigmus dorsalis
GATCTACTACTATTCTCCAACGGCTAGCTCCTTGAAAATCCGCTGCCCGTATAATCAAACCTACCCTTAAACGCGAGAAAAAAAATTTTGAAAATTTGAAACCATCTTAAAACCTTGAGTTTCTTTATTTATAAATTCTAAAATATTTTTTTTTTGTTTTTATCAATTATTTTAGTAGCATGAATATTTCAGATTATTTGGAATAGTGGAACATGATTTAAAATATTAAAAACTCGATTTTTCACCGTTTTCTAGAAATTTTTTTCGATGAAACGTGAAGCAGAGCATCGATAAATATTTGGTCGACTTATTTTCGGCCAAAGAGATGTTCTAAATTTTTTTCGATTTTTTTAGTAAACGATAAATCATTAAAAAAAATTAAAACCCCGATTTTTGGTCAATGTTCGAATTTCTTTTGTTAAAACGCCAAGCACAGCGCTAATAAATATTTTCCCAACTGTTTTTCTACAAAAAAAGGTATTATAAATTTATTCGATTTTTTTGGGAAGCGAAAAATCATTTTATAAAATTAAAAAGTCGATTTTTGGCCAATTTAGGGGGGCAATTCCCTCCTGCCAAATACGAGACTGAGCTTTAGAAAAAAGCTTTCTTGTCTTCGTTACCGACTGAGATATAAAAAATAAACTCAACTATTCATTTATTCTCTCTCTCTCTCTCTCCCTCTCTCCCTCTCTCCCTCTCTCCCTCTCTCCCTCTCTCACTCTCTCCTTCTCTTTATGGGAGATCTGAATGCAGAGCTGCTATCGACTACTGATGATTCAGAGTTCGTACAGGGATTAGCTGACGAACTCTCGGTTAAGATCATCCAGCACGGCCCGACGCATCATACTGATACATCTCATACATGGATTGACCTAACTAACCTAACTATGGATTAACCTTGTAGACGATAACGATACGGTGCTCGACTGTGGGAATAGTCTGGCGCCTTTTCGTAGCAGGCACAACATCATTGTGGCTACCATTGATATTCATGTTGTGTCTCATCCTAAAGAGACTTTCAGCTTTCGAAGCTACAGTAACATAAACTCGACTGAGCTCAATGAGTTTTTGTGTCGCTGCGATGAGTCGTCTTTTTCCACAAATACCTTAGAGTCTGACTTCGACATAAATGAGGCGCTTGAGCGACGCTACACACAAACGGTATAAAAGAACCGGGAGGCGTGCTTCTGGATGAATTTCTACGTTTACGTAATGAGATCGAGATGCGTATAGATCAAGAGCGTATCTCCTATCTTAGTAATCAGCTTTCTAACGCTCTTGATCATAGGAAAGATATGTGGAGGAAAATGCGTAATCTCGGCCTCTGGAGTTGCATGGTTTCACCCCGGAGGAGCTGAACTCGCACTTTGCGGGTGTGTCAGTTGCACCCAACGAGAATATAGATAATGTAATGGATATTATACAGTCCGCATCTGATGATGGTTTTACTTTTCAACCAGTTTCTTTCCCAGATGTAGTTCTCGCCAAATCTCATTATTCATCACAGGCGAGGGGTGCGGATGACATACCGCAGACTGTTGTAGCGAAGTTCTTGTCAGTATTGGGGAATTATATAGTTCGTTTATTCCTTTGCTCAGAGGGTCTTTCCGGGTACCTGGAAGAGGGCACAGTTAGTGGCTGTAAAAAAGATTCCTGCTCCATGCTCAGTTTCAGACTTTCGTCCCATCGCCCTACTGTGTTTTCTTTCTATGGTGCTCGAGAAAATTGCACACTCTTAAATTACCAGCTATCTCTCCAGGACCGGCATTCTCGATCCTTTTCAGGCAGGGTTTAAGCAACATCACAGTACTCAGACTGCTCTGCTTAAACTGACTGACGAAATTCGTATAGGTATTGATCGAAGGATGATCACCTTGCTGTTGCTCTTTCACTTCAGCAAGACATTTGATACCATCTCTCCTTCGAGACTGTTGAGCATCCTGCGCGATGTCGAGTTCTCGAGGTCCGCCCTCCTGTGGATTAAATCTTATTTCCAAGGCCGTACCCAACGCATTTTATCTAAAGACGGTTTTTCTTCATGGGTTGAGACAAATTTAGGTGTACCACAGGGGTCGATCCTCGGTCCTTTGCTCTTCAGTCTCTACATCGATGACCTGACAGATCTCTTTGATCGTGGGACGATCAAGCACATTCTATATGCCAATGACCTCCAGATTTACCTGCAAGTTCCTGCGGGTGAACTTCTGGAGGGCATAGCTCGCCTGTCCGATGCGGCACGATTGGTATCGATGTGGGCGAGACCCTTCGTCTCAATGCTGGTAAGACCAAAGCAATTTTATTTGGTTCTCGTAAATATGTTAATGATTTGATTAAAATGGGATTGCCAGATGTTGATATGGGGGGTGGAGTGCTTGTGCCTTTTTCCGACGCCGTCGTGAGCCTCGGTGTTACATTAGATAGTAAATGAACGTGGAAACCGCAGGTCGATTGTGTAACGAAAAAAGTCAATAAAGCCCTTTACAGCCTGCGGTTTATAAGGGCATGTACCACCGAGGCCTTACGCAGAAGGCTGGTTGAAGTATTACCCCATCTTGATTACTGCAACCTGGTGTGTCTTGACGCGTCCGACGAACAAAGAATTAGGCTACAGAGACTAAATAGAGAGTGTTGACAGAGAGTGTTAGGAGGGATGAGCACATCAACCCCTATAGAAAGCAGCTGGGCTGGTTGCGCGTTGACAGTCGGAGAATGTATTTTGACGCCATTCTAATGTATAAAATCCTTCGACTTCATGAACCGGGGTATTTAGCGGCATTTTTCAATAAACACCAGTCCAGGTGCGCTAGCAGGGGTGATGCACAAGAACTCTCGGTGCCAAGGGTGCCCACAGAGACTGGCATGAGATCCTTCCAGCTTCAATGTGCGCGCTATTGCAACTCTCTCCCAATAAATCTGCGCAACCTTCCATCTTTGTGCAGATTTAAAACGGCGGTCCTTAAACACCTCCTCGAGCTCGACTCCTAGCCATCCAGAGACTGGGCCTGTGATCTAAGTGCGCCAAATATTTGATCTGGTTCTCTCTCTTTTTGGACTTACATCCACACAAGGGTACAAGCAGATGGGTTTTCTTTATGTTAATTTATTGTTTTGTCCCCTATACAACATTTTAAGTGTGTGAGTGTATTTATTAGCGTGAGTGGGTGTATGTGTGCAATAAGTGAATGTTTAATTTTAGAATACAATTGACCGCTAGATATAGACTGCCTTGATTTACCTTGTTTATTTGTATTTTAAAAAAAGACGCTCTGTGACATTATTTATTATTTAAACATTTTAAGACTGATTTTTGTATTATATTTGAACTTATGCTGTGATATCATGGATAGAAACTTGTAAGAGCAATATTTTATATAGACTTATGTTACCATTCAAATTTTGTATTTATTTGCAAATAAACTAATATCTGTCTATCTATCTATCTATCTGTCTCTCTCTTTCTCTCATTGAAGTTTATTTCCTGTGCTGTTTACAACTTCAGGAATGTGCAATCCGTCTAAAACCAATGTATGGAAAAGAATATATTACTATATTATTCTCTTATTCGGGATGTGCATCTTCAAACATTTAATGCAACCAGAAACAACAAGAGTATTATATCTGTCTCGTGTATGCCTTTCAAATGAGATCATTTATACGTGGACATCCTTGGCGATCTCCGAGACACTTTTGTCCTTATCAAAAAAATGCTGACATTGAGTAAAACGTTAAGAAAATTTTACAGGCATGTTCTTGAGCACTCAGTCATTGTTTAGACTCCTTGCACTAAGGACGGTTTACCAGAAAGCGAGGAGAATTTACTCAAAATCTTAAACCGCAAGTCCGAGTCTTCTTCTCCAAGATATATAGATATGTTTAATATCACTGACGACAAATCAGAGTTACCGTGTGTAGTACCATCCACATCATTTAATTCCAGTATGACAGTGACTTCAACATATTCATCAAGTGAGATCGATGTAATGTCGATCAGTGATGATGAATCGAGGATAAACGTAACGGACATGCTATTCATCACAAATTTCTCACCGTAGATCAACAGCGGTGACTTAGCAATATCAGTTCTGACAGCAGTGAAATTGAAACTATTAACTTGTACTCAGTGTCGAGCATCACTAAGTGGCGCAAAAATTATCGCTCGGTTAATTAACAAGTGTTTATCGTATTTAGTGCCCGCACTGCTCAAAAAGATCACGCGCCAGGATTTGTCTGAGTTGTGCTGCAAACGATTTTCCACACACGGCAAATCTGTGCGAGTTGGATGGCGCTATTGTTACAGATGCTACGTCTGAGTGCATCGCAGCTGTACACTTGATCTGCGTTGTCTGCATTTTACCTAAAACATAAGTACTGTTTTTTCCTCATTTTAGTTTATAAAGTGAATACTCTTTATAAAATACCGTTGTTAAATTTCATCTGTGACTATTATTTAAGAAAAATATAATTTATAATGAGTACGAATGAAGCGTGCAAGAAAGAGCAGAATTAAAATGCTCGGATTCGCTGGAGTAGAGCGGTAAGTAGCTCTTGAAATTTAAACTTTAAAGTTTTTGCTTCATTCTTTTCGAATAAATACAACTTAAAAATTCCGGTGTAATATCTCGAATGAATATCAGGCGATAAAAATCGATGTAAGTTTATATAAGTAGGTTTTAGTCGACGAAAGACGATGTAAGTCGATGAAAATCTATCTAAGCTTACAGTAAGTCCCAGCCGAATACAGTCTATGATATTTGATGAAAGCTTATATCAGTAGGTCGATGAAATTTTGATGAAAGTGATGAAAATTAATAAAAGTCAATAACAATCGATAAAATTCGAAGAAACTCGATGAAAGTAGATAAAAATTTATGTAAACTTTTATCAGTAGGTCTCAGTCGATGAAAGTTGATGTAAGCTTATATGCGTCATTCTACAAAAATTGACATTTTCGACGTTATGGCTTGTATTTATTTTGCATTTTAATTTAAAGACTAGTAATTTAACATGGATGTAGTTTTATACAGGGTATTTCGGGGAGTAACTGTACGACCAGTACGCACCCCGGGACGTACCGAGCACGTCCGACGGCAACTCAAACCACGAGTTGCCGCAGCCTGTTACAACGTGAGAGCTCCGTGCTCTCACTTCTCTCATTCTCGGTGTGTCTGTGTGCGTGTGTATCCCCACACACGCACCGCCAGCTCTCTTGGCCGGGCTCGGCCGCTCAGCTTATGTCTTGCTGATCGCTGCAAGTCCCGCGGAGAGTGGCGGTAATCGGGACTCGGACACGCAATAAATCATGGACGAACCGAGTGAATTTTAAACGATATACAAGACGTTTATTTGTCTCTGAACAGAAAAATAGATACAAGATACGCGAGGTGTTAGTGTCTGCGCCGGCCGACACCGTTGAACGCGCACACTTGAATTCAAATCCGAATCGAACGAAAAATGAATTAATCGTCAAACGCTCCAAACGTTCGAATATTCTAGTTGCCGAATATAATATTCCGGTGAATATTATATTCGGTTCAGCGCGTGTATAGCTTGGCTATACTCAGAGACATGCTTCGTCTCCGACGTAAACACACCGGCGCGTGTTTACTCGCGCGACCTACGAGAAACGTGTAGTGCTGTGCCGGCGCATAGCAACTACTTTCGCAACCGTACGAGTATGAGAGAGAGAGAGAGAGAAAGATGATAAAAAGAATAAACGTTCGGAAGTCGCATCCGAACGCTCGCACGATTATCTCTTCTAACACACGCGTAATATAATATCACTTACTTGGCGCAAGGAGTGCTCCTGGGCGAAACTCCTTGCTCCTATTCTTTCCCTCGTGAGTGGCCGGCCGGTCGACTCACCACGCAACTAATCCGTCCGCCGAGGAAAATCATCCGTCCCTCTACACGCCGCAGTCGATGGTGCAAACGTGGTTGGATTATTCCTTCCGCAAGCGCGTTCAACGTGAGTGACATCTTGAATGGCACGATGAACTTCGCCACGCTATCACTTGCACAAAACCTATCACTCCACGCTAGATATCCTTCGCACGTAATCTCCGAGAAAACAAAACAATTTTACCCAGTTCTAATTGCTAGCACGCGTCCGTTGCCGTTCGCAGTTGCGGCCTCTCCCCCGAGCTTTTTCGGAGCTGGCGCGATCTCGCCGATCGCGCCATATCTCTTTCTCGCTCGCTCTCATAGGCAAGCATGGGAACACCACCGGTAGGTGCTTCCCTCACTCGCGCGCGGTAGTTAAACTAATTAGCCGCGCTCGTCTCGTTGTTGCTCGCGAAGACGCGAATTATTACCCGAGAATAATTACACGTTACAGTTCCAATTATGAAAAAAATTGTCTTTAATGCTAATGGTATACCAAAGTTAATTGTAATTGTGTAATCTTCAAAGCCTTTTTCTAATGTGAGTTTCACGATTTATCAGTTTTCTTGTTATTTTTAACAATAATTTTGTTTTTAATTAGGTTATTTCAAATTTTTTTTCTTATACTTTAATTGTATGTCTTAATAAAATAAAATAAAATTTTTTGTTCGATTCAAATGCACTTAAATAGGTGTGACATCATTTTGCAAAAAAAAAATAGATTATTACACATTCCTGCTTTTTTACACTACTTAAAATTTGTTAATCAATTTATATAGTCCATCATCGAAAAGTGTGATAAAAATCCTTCTATTTTATGTATTAATATAATTAAGTTAATATAATAATTTACTTTAAAAAATACATCGAAAATAATTTTTTGATCCGAGGAAACATTCAATGTAATCTCCGAAGCTTCGATATCTTTAATACGTATTCATATTTTTTAGTCCTCCCACCACCAAAAGACAGGAATCAAGGCGCGTGGTAGCGCCCCCGAAAGCAAGTATGATATACCGTATCAGATGAGCCTTCCTATTATACTTCGAATTTGCTTTTTAACCTCAATGAATTTTTTCCATATCAATTGATTTATACTTTACATTGGTTTTATGAAATCTTGTGGGGCTTACAATCGATAGATATATAATTACACTTTTCTATGAAAAAAATTTCATCTCAAAAGATTATTGCTTTCTTAAGTTATCGTAAATGCAAATTTTTGTGCGGCTATTTTCTTTCGTTTTAAGTTTGTTGCGAGTTTATATATAGATATACAAAGGCATACGAAATTTTTTACCGACGCTATATATAGACGTAGAAGTGCATACAATTTTTTTCCCGACGCTATATATAGATATATTTTCTTCATTATTTTTTATAAGTGACATTTACGAAAATTTTTTTCGTTTACAAACACGCGAGTTATCTCACTCTTGTGGTGTCTCTATATGTACTTCATCTCAGCTGCAGAATACCAGCATTTCAAGGTTAAGGAGCTGGGCACTTAAAAAGGAACAGTATTTGTTCCTAAGTTGTGGTTTATCCCGTACGCGGTGAATGCTGCTTACCGGCAAGGAGTAATCTTCGGAATCCTTGCAGGTTAGTTTATTTAGTTACAACTGTATTTATATTTAAAATACCTGTTTGTTTATGTTTTTAATTTTCAGAGGTTGATGGAATTCATACCACCGAATAACCAAACAAGGACAGAGGATTATTTCAGATCAGTTTTTGAGAGTGCTGAATTGGCTGAAATTGTAAAACTTCACAAAGCCCAAGCGAGTCATTAAGCAAAACGAGATTTTCAAATTCTACTGCTAAAAAGAGATGTAATACACTGAGTAACCAGTTGATTCAAAATGATAAGTATAGTCCACACTACGACCCTTTCTGTGTAAGTTTTAGGTCCACGCGACAACTTAGGTTACCTCGCGATAACGGCATGTGGACTAGTAGGAATCTGCCAGAATATTTAACATTTAAAGAATACATTACAAGAAAAAAGTAAGGGAAGCTATTAGCCAGTCAAAATTTGGAGTGTGCCCTTAATTTTCCTTCATTCTAATTTTCTATTTCGTCAGAGTGGGTTAGAGTAAGACAAAGAAAAAGGTCCAGCTATGAATAGTAAAACGCTAATCCCTACACTTGCGCAACATTGATGGAAGATGCATTTTCTTCACTTACTCCTACAACTTCCCCTGGTGCCTGGACCTAACTGTTCTTCTGAAGAGGGAAATCTCTCCCTATCTCTTTCTAACGAAGATTGTCTAAGCTAAAACTGTTAAACTATCTAAATGACTATAACAAATTATTATTCCATAATAATTAAGATTACAATAAAATAATGTACTTTTGCAGAAGAACGATGAAAATATGTTAAAAATTGATTACATTGCAATAGCATTGTTGTATATTAACATAACTAATAAGGTACAATGGGAGAAAGGTTTAGCAATCAATGAGGTACAGGACTTTAATGAATAAATGGTCTGTTTATTGTGCACATCGTCGGAGCTCAGTGCCCTTCCAGCGTTGGCACGTAACTGACTCGTGAACGCAATTCGGCGCTACTCTTATCTACTTTGATCGCTTGTACTATAAGTGATGAATACATCACAACTTCTCCCCTTGTTTAATAAGAAGTATCGGGGAGCGTCGCAAAAGTGGTTTTACCAATTGATCCACGTGACGTTCATGTAATTTTCCAGAATCCTCTTTGACAACGTACGTAGACGGAGCGCTTTGTTTTACTACTGTAGCCGAGACTCTCTTTTGCTCTCTTACGCCGTGAGCATCCATATAAACTTCGTCGCCTATCTCGATATCGATTGTACGACTACCTGGTCTAGCTACAATCTGGCGCCTTTGTTGATTTTCTACGTGTCTAGTTACGCTCGGTCTTAAGCAATCAAACCTAGTCCTAATCTCGCAATTATACATAATGCTTTCTGGGCTTTTTCCTGTTGTAATGTGCGGAAAATTCCTGTAGTCGAACAAAAACAGGTTTAATGCATATTCCACATTCTTCCCTCCTTGTACAATTTTTGACACCTTGTCTTTGAAGGTTTGAATGAAGTTTTCTGTGTATCGGTAACCCGACTAGGACAAAAAGGGTTTTAAATTCTTTGATCAACCTTTTCGCATCAGTATTCTTTTTACAATTTATGATTTAAGGCCATTTACTGTGCGTATCGATTATAATTAAGTACATATCGCCTTCGAATTTTGCGTAGTCGTAGTGTATTCGCCCCCATACTTTATTTGGCCAAGGCCACGTTGTTAACGGTGTTTTCTTTAGGGATTTTCGCTCGATTAAGCAAGTTCTACAATTGTTCGCTATTTTTTCGATCGCAGCATCCATTCCAGGCCAGTATACATATGAACGCGCGAACATTTTCATTTTTACGACTCCGAAATGAGTTGCGTGCAGTTCTTTCAAAATCGCTGATCGCATTGAGTCTGGAATACACGCGCGCACTCCCCAGAAAAGACACCCTTTTTCTACGGTTGATTCAAATCGGATCTTGTAAAATACTTTTTGTTCTTCTGATAATTCATTAAAATTCGGCCAATCACCTGTTACATATCGAATAATATCTCTTAGCGTTTCATCTGTCTTGCTTTCTTTTTCAAGCATTTTACTATCAAAAACAGTAGCTTTATCTTCAAAAAAATTGACGAATGATGGTACTTGATCGTACATGTCTTATAAATCAGTGGGATCTTCTACTGAGAGCCGCGACAGTGCATCGGCATTCGCATTTCTCTCGGATTTTACATGCTTTATACGATATCGGAATCCGGAGAGGAAATAAGCGTAGCGCTGCAGTCTATTGTCGGCGGTTTGCGGAATACCTCTCCTCGGACCTAAAATTAGTTCTAATGGCTTATTATCCGTTCTTAGTATTATTTCGTTTCCGAAAATGAATTGGTAAAAACGCTTGAAGCCAAAAATTATGGCCATCGCTTCCTTATCTATTATAGCGCGTTTTATTTCAGTTGCTGGGATTTTTTTTTGACGCATAAGCAATTGGTTTCTCTGAACCATCTTTGTAGCGATGGGATAGTATCGCTGACAACCCATAATCTGACGCATCGCATGCTAATAATATTTGTTCTTTCGGATCGTAGTGTGCTAAGAAATTGGGCGTGCTTAGCTCGTCTTTAACCCATTTAAATGCCTTTTCGCATGATTCGTCCCAATTCGATATTTTTCCTTATGCTAAGTCATATAAGGGTTTCAAATTCATAGATCTGTTTTTCAAAAATCTAGCGTAGAAATTCACAAGTCCTAAGAATGACTCGAGCTCTTTAACATTTGTCGGTCTCGGAGCGTCTATCATTGTTTTTACTTTTGACTCAGATTTATGCAGACGGTCTTTATCTATCGTAAAGCCTAAAACTTCTATTCTCGGTTTCATGAAGCTACATTTCTTAAAATTCAATCACAAGTTGCATTCTACTAGTCTTTCACATACTTTTATCAAGTTATTTCTGTGTTCTTCGTCATTTTTACCGGTCACATATACAGGATGTTAAAGCGAAGTAGGACAGGCTCTACGGCATTGGATAGAGCGGAAAATTCTAAGAAAAAAGTACTACTGCGACTTTTTCATCCGATCAATATTTATTGAGTAATCATCGATTGAAAATTAACCGAGCGGGCCAATCAGGAGAGAGCTATAGCAGGAAGATTAGCGCCAGGCGGGCAGAGTGGGGCAGCCCGTCGAGTATCTCCCCGCCGGCCGTGCGTCGGCTGCCGCTGCGCCGTTTCTTTCCACGCGCTGTCAATCGACTGTTGCGCGTTTTGCGAAAAAAGTTCGATCGGCCGACTGCATGGTTCGCAGTTTATAATCAATTATTTATTTTAAAATAACGTCTAGCGCTTCGCAGAAACTACTTTTTATTTAGTATAATGCAACTATCTAAATACAAACGTACATTCAATAAGTAGATATGAATTATGAAAGCATTTAAATCTAAGGTTGCTTATAGTAACAGCCAAAAACTTTTTTAACTTGTACGTAAAGGATATCAGTACTTTTGAACCTAAGATGAATTAAATACTAAATGAATTCTTTGCTGGACTTAATCAATTTAATTCAATATTATTTCGATGAAACAACAATGTAATTTGTACAAATTATCAGAAATATTGAGAAAACATATCGAAAACTAATTCGTACACGTAATTAATCAATATTTTAGAAATTAATTTAATTCAAAACAAAGATTTAGTAAGAAGCTAAGCTCAAATTGAAACGTTGGGCATTTGATAAGCAGGAGAGAAAATTTAAATTGTAAAAGAATTCAGTTTAATTTAATTCAAAACGAAATATCACGGAATCGTATCGAAGAATAATGCGTTTCATGAAATTTTGCTAGTAAAATAAATTGTTGATGTGAGTCAATAATTTGAATTATTATTATTAATTTAGAAAGCGGAAGATTAAATTTTAGGCCTCATTTTTTAGATGCATAAAATGCTAGTTTATCTCCTGGGTGAAAAAATAATGTTTGTTTTACTTGCATTGGATTTAATAAGGCTCTCCAGACTCTCGTGCGCTGCGATTACAAGCTCTGGGACTAATAATCTAGTCTGCATTAATGCTATAATTCTCTATTATACAACGTGCAATACAATTTTTTTCGTTTGTAATCAGAAAAAAATAGTTGTGTAGAGCTTTCAGTGGGTGTAGAGTTTTTTATCGTGTAAAGTTTTCGTATGTGCTTAATTTCTCAGTGTAGGGTTTGTCTTGTACAGAGTATGCATATCTAGAAATTCCCAGTGTAGAATTTTTTATTGTACAATTTAAGGTAAAAAGAATTGCGTACAGTTTACTACATGGGTGTAAGAAATGTGTGTGTAGAATATACGTGTGCATAATATGCGTATGTAGAGTTTTCCGGCATAGAATTTTTTCATGTCACTTTACAAAAACAATGTGTAAAGATTTCTTGTGTACAATATTTCTGTGTTGAATAATATTTTCGTGTACAGTATGGATGTCTAGAATAGGTGCCGTGTCCTACCGTGCCAGAGTATGCAGTATGCTCTAAAACCGCTATACGAAACTAAGCACAGATTTTAAGCTCCATTATCAAAAATACAAGGAGATAAATTTAAGTATTTTTGGATCAAGTGGTTCACTAAAACATTGAATAGTTATCGATGTCAAAATTTCGAGCTTATGATGCTTCGTCAGTCTCGGCTCTCAATCCGTTCTCGAGACAGAGACCATAGAATAAGCATATCGAAATTAATGATTCCGAAATCTGATATCTTTTCTATTTATTTCGCACTCTCTGCAGG